>CM055827.1:46613-64075 GCA_029582265.1 Zoroaster sp. YZ-2022 | reverse complement strand
CTAAGTCAACCACCCTCCATCCCCCTGTGCTTGTTAACAACTCATTCAGTTCAGTGAGCACACACTCCTCTCCCCCAACCCCTAGGATCCCAGTCCCAACAGTTCCCTCCTGCACGCCTCAACACACTAATCCTCCAGCATCCAGCCATCGCGTGATCCTCTAGCAGCCTACTTAATGTAAGCAGCAGCCTTTCCCAGAGTCTGGCATTCTCCTGAGGACGATCAGAGCATACTGATCGAAACATCGAGTTGTAACCTCCAGTTCTTTTCAGAACTAATTACTACTCAATAGAGATTTTCACATGGTGTCACCGCAATTAGTCTTACTTATCCTCTTCACCATGCAAAGCTACAAGTTTTACCTATTAATTTGTTTAGTTAATTCATCACAATTTAGGTGAATATACTTGCATGCTGATAAGCATTTTATAGAATTCAGAAAACCAATAATTTCTTCCATTCCATATTCTGATTATGTACTCATACCGATAAAACCTGAGCAATTTTTATGGAAAGTTCAAGGCGCTAGTTACCAACAAAAGTTGGCTGCAGGCATTGTGAACACCCTCAGAAGGTTTGAAAAAAAGAGTTTAAAAAAACATGTCTAATGGATTGTACATGTAACGCATGTATTTGGTATTTAAATTTGTTTAGGATTTTAAATTAAGCACCTTGAGCATCAAATTTAGATGGATTTTGACACTAAACAATTATTTATTATTCATTATTTATTATGTTCATTTTATTAAGTCAAAAATCATGTTCAGTTGCAAAAAATATCAAGCATTGTTCATTTTATTACTTGGACAAGACTTCAAAATACCCCATTTGTGTAAACAATCTCATACAAATTTGAAATTTTCGAACCATAATAATAATAATAACTTGCATTTATAATGCGCCTTTTCCTAAGGATACAAAGCGCAGTGTATTATTTTCCCTGCTCATAAGGCTCATAAATCATTCCTGAAACCATCTCAGCTCCCTGGGGAGTATACAGCTCAATTGCTGCTATTACAGCGCATTAGGGCTAATCAACCAACTCTGCCCTCACAGGTACCCATTTAACCCCTGGGTGGAGAGAAGCAATTATGGTTAAGTGTCTTGCTCAAGGACACAAGTGTCACGGCCGAGATTCGAACCCACATTCTGCTGCTAACACCAGAACTTGAGTCCGGTAAGCTAGACCGCTCGGCCACGACACTCCACCATGGAATGCCATGGTTCGAAAATTTAACCTGTGATATTAACCCACAAAAGGGAGTGGGGTTGAGGCTATGTGCCTCACTGTATTTTTTGGCATCTTGTCTTTCTAGGGGGTTACACCCCTTCTTCCCCTCCCCAATTGAAACACCAGTTTCTCCTTTTTAGGAGTATAAATTCCATAGTTGTTGAATGGTATGTGGAAGTGAAACATCTTACATTTTTTCTCATTTTTGTTGCTTTAGATCAGAGTTTATAGAAAGTCGGAGAGGCATCAAGGTAACTTGCAAGCATGATGATGGTGATGGAAATATAGCATTCCATATGGAAAGAAACTGCACTGAAGAGTTCAACATTAAAATGAAAAATACCAGGTAATCCATTTTGAAGGATACCATAGGTAACTTTTTAAAAAATATTTTTTTTTAATATTCCTTGTTCAGCTTCAAACAGGTAAACATTTGTTAGTCAACACACTCCATTGGTATATGTCAGAGGTTGCCCTTACTTTTTTTCAAATTGCTCGCCGGACCAGTAAGCTTGACTTTTAGCTATTCCAAATGCATTTTGACTGGTCTGCATGTTTTTTAAATACTTTTTTAAAAGTTTCTGCAGAGTGGTCGAGACTTTTCATGCCGATAATTCCTTGTTTAAATGAGAGAATATTTCTTTGAATTTCACGAAATTATGAAATTATGGCCCAGTGGAATAAAATGTAAAATAAAAAAACTAGGATTCAGTGCAATCTTTTAATTTTGACTAGCCCGTTGGGACTACTACTGGAGAGGGATAAAGCAGAATTACCAAAAATAAAGTAGGCCTACATAGATCTGTATGCAGCCGTGTTAGTCAGGTAGAATAAGATATATATATATATATAAATGGTAGCACTTTTAAGACTAACTAAACTTAAAAATAAGCATAAGCTTTCGTAGCTACAGCTACTTCATCAGATGCAATGAAGAAGGACCATTGCATCTGATGAAGTAGCTGTAGCTACGAAAGCTTATGCCTATTTTTAAGTTTAGTTAGTCTTAAAAGTGCTACCATTTATATATATATATAAAAAATAAAGACAAATTTTAAGGAGAAAAAGTGTTGATCGACTTTGCTGCCGGACAACTGACTATACGAAAATGCACATAATGCTTTATACCACAACTCATGCCATGTTTATTGAACCTCTAATGATGTGTAGTATGTGATCATCCCAGATGATATTGTTTTTACCTTGTTTTGTCTGTTTTGTCTTTTAATATACAGTGATTCAGATAAGATCCAGTTCATAGCCTGTGTGATGTTGAAACTTCAGCCAGCCATCACCATTCCGTCTGTTCTGCAAAATGACCTTCTGTTGCCTGGTAAGAAATGTCTTATTCAGCAAAGAATCTCAATGAAATGTTACTGAATTAAATGATAGCCACTTTAGGCCCCCAAAAAGTGCCAAATTTCTGGTCTCTGTGTACGTCACCTCAGACCCATGCGTCTGCATTTTTAAATATCTTTTTTTTGCTATGAAACGATGTCCAATTGCAGCCAAAATTGCTGGATCGATTGGAATTCTGCTGTACTGTGTTTAAATGACTTTTTCACATAGGGGTATGAATGTTTGCCCGATTTGTGAGGCCTCTCTTAGCCACTATGCTTTGTATATGGGAAATTTGGTCCTCGTGTATACATGTATCACGTATTTCCCTGTTGGGGAAAAAAAAAACACTCCCCTCCAAAAAAGCGTGTCACTGATTTTGAAGCCGACCAATGACCAGAAACCGAAGACTTTTTTTGGCCTGTAAATTTGATTATGCTATATTCAGTAAAACCAAATGTCTTTTACACCATGACATTGTCCCCAGAAACAATGGTTTTGGGCAATTTATAATAGTCTCTAGCAATTGACATGCAAATTCTTTAAAACAATCAGTGAATTCTGGGAGAGTAAGCTGGCATACGAGAGAAGTGCATTTTGCACTATGCATTGTAAATTCTCAATAATAATGCATGTTTTGCAAGAAATTGTTTAGCGATGTAGCACAATTGATCATATCTAGTTTGCTTCATTTGTCTAGTTCTGGAAATCTCAGCCAGCTGCGGCATACACACCTTATGCTGTGACACAATCAATGGCAAAATGTCTGTACGAATCCATAATTATCAAAATCAAAAACTACATTCTGCGTCAAGCGTTCATTTTCTATGAAGTCCGGTGCTTCTTCAACCAATCTAAGCACTCTATTTGACAAAACACTAGCCTACTGCGTATTTAAGAATGCGTGTGACGTGCGTGTGCAGTACCACCGTAGTAATGACGAAAAACAGTGGTCGCCAAATTAGTCTATAAAAACCATGTTTCAGCTTATGTTATTGTGTCGTTAACGAGAAAATAGTGATAATGCATTCAGACTGTTAGTATTCATTCCAACATGGAATTTCTGTCTTCGTGGAGACAGAAATTCATTTGGGAAAATTATTTCACTCATATTACTAAAACGATATCACCTATTAAGGCATGAATGATACCATCATGTGAAAGTGTGATCATTTATTGTTTTTTGAGATAACCAATATTGTATAGAGGCTTTAAATAAAGCAGGGCAACCAATCTCTGTAGCTTGCTTGTTTTGTATGCAGGCATTTTGCACACAATAGGCAAAGCAGCATGGCGCACTTCAGGTAGGTAATCATTCTAGTAAAACATCAGCCTTTTTGCAAGCAGTTTAACTTTAGTGGAGTAAGTTTATATTTTATCTCTTGCAGGGGATGAATATGACCTCAAAGTTACCGTCACGGCAGATTCTATCAGCGTCCTGCAAAGCCCAGTTCTCTTTGCCTTCAAAAACTCAAACAATGTCAAGGTTTATCAGCATTTATTTTTGAGGATCTAGTTTTAAGCCAAAAGTCATAAAAGCAAATTCCTTATATTTATTCTGAAGTCCATAAGTTGAATTAAGTGTGAAATCCAGTACTGACCAAAGTCCACAGAATTGCGCTAAGGTTGTATACAAAAATTACAGATGCATACTTTGTGAACTGGGCCCAATTTCATGGCGCTGCTTACCACAGAATTCTGCGCTTACGGCGCCATAAAAAGCGTGTGATTCTATGCGCCGTCAGCGCAGAATTCTGCAGTAAGCAGTGCCATGAAATTGGGCCCTGGTTGCATATTCCGTGTGAATTTCTATTTTGCCATTAACACATTGCTTTTTTTCCTTGAAGAAAGGAAGTTAATCATGTAAAAAAGCCCTTATATACACTATTGGTATTGTCAAAAAACGAAAGCAAATTAACTTGATGTTAAGTCAGGAATGTCACACCAGGAGGCAGTGGTGGCAGTTTTTTTGCCATGCCATGTTAAAAGTTTAGTCTGTCCTCTCACACACTTTAAAACTTCCATCCAATTGTAATTTCCATACTGAGTTTTATTTCTTCTGTCCCAACACCTAAAACTACAGTTGAATTGCACATTTTACACAATTTTACTACATTTTGTGACTAGAATGAAAATACGTTTTTTTTCCCTCAACAGGTATTTCAGATATTACGTTTCCTGCAAATTGAAGTTAGGAGTGAGATAGCCAATTACCTACCCCCCACCATACCCTACGAACGCCCAACGATAAAGTCAAGGAGGCAACAATGGGGCGACATTGTGGATGGAGTGCGACCACCATCGTAAGTCTCCTACCCATAAAATCATTATATACTTAGGTCTCTGGTTTCTGTTCCCCATGCGCGTCAAGTCAGACCCGCGTCGGCATTTTTAGTTTTCTTTTTTTGCTATGAAACATCCAATTGCAGCCAAAATTGCTGGATCGATTTGAATTTTGCTGTGCTGTGTTTTAAACCACTTTTTCACATAGGGGTATGAACGTTTGCCCGTTTTGTGCAGCCTCTCTTGGCCACCATACTTTGTGTATAGGAAATTTGGTCTGGTTCCAAAAAACGGGTATACAAAAAAAATTACAACAACAAAAAACATGTCACTGCACCGATTTTGAAGCAGACCTAGGACCAGAAACTGGAGACTTTTTTGTTGGCCTTATAAGAGTAGAAAGAAAGAAATTGACCAATTTGGGATTTGATCATCAGTATGGATCAACTCCATGTTATTTGAGCCATCAACCCCAGACCCCCATTATTGACCTTATGCTTATAATGTAACACCAGGCGTTAATCAAAAAATGGGGGTAATATGGGCAAAAGGGGGCCACCTTTTCCAAAAAAGGGGGAACACAAAAACCTATGGTAAATTAACAAACATGGCGATAAAAAGAGGGGGGGGGGGGCACCAGGCATGGATCCAGGGTCTCAATAAAGGTGGGGTTCACTGCAAAACAGGGAGGCACACTGCCCAAAAAAAGGAGAAAAAAATGTATGGCAAATTTACATGCATGGTGATAAAAAAGGGGGACACAAGTTTCTTTGCCTGCCCTTGGTGCTACCAATGAACTTAACCTTTTTGGTTTTCTAATTATCAGGTCTAACAAGAGCAAATTGAAGATGAAAGACTTGAAGCCCTACTACATACCACACCACATTCGCTCCCTCGGACATATCGATGCCAGAGATCAGGATGATATTAAAGTGTAATGCATCATTACAAAAAATGTTTAAACAACTTTTTGAAAATTATAAGTGTAAAAATACTGCTAGATAGGAATGACACATTTCGTTCCTCGTAAGTTGTAGGTTTATGTAACGAGTTGTTATACCATACGTTCTAGACTATTTGTGTTTATGACTCATTTTTGGGGGAAAGTACATCATTGGTAATGTTGGAGAAAGTACATCATTGGTAATGCTGGGAATGTTGAACAAAACTGTTTCTGTATGTAAGATTGAATATCATCAGAATTTTTAAATTACCAATTACTAAACTTGATCTTTATAAAGTGCCTAATGAATTTTATGATGGGAACTACCATAAATTCATTTTGGAACATAAAAGATTACAGTAAAACTATGTTTCTAGCGATTATTTTTGACAAATGTAAGCGTTCGTTGTACTTTCATTGTAAATTAAAAAAAAAAAAAATGAAAAAGAAAATTGCTGGCGGAAACTGCCAGTAAAATAGTGAAAAACATGGATGATGCATCATATTTCTGCTAACCCTACCGACCCAAAAATATTCACGAGTCTAGGTGTGTTTGTGTTTTTTTTTAAACACAGTATTGTATAAACCAGGTAGAACTTGTAGCTTTGCATGGTGAGGAGGATAAGTAAGAGTAATTGCGGTGACACCATGTGAAATGCTCAATTGAATAGTAATTAGTTCTGAAAAGAACTGGACGTACAACTCGACGTTTCGATCAGTATGCTCTGATCGTCCTCAGGAGAATGCCAGACTCTGGAAAATGCTGCTGCTTAAGTAGACTGCTGGAGGATCATCCCTTGAATGGATGCTGGAGGATTAGTTTGTTGAGGCGCGCAGGCGGGAACTGTTGACTCTGTTGAACTGTTGATCGTAGGGGTTGGTGGAGAGGAGTGTGTGCTCACTGAACTGAATCAGTTGTTAACTAGTCCAGAACGTGCTTGTTAACAACTGATTCAGTTCAGTGAGCACACACTCCTCTCCCCCAACTCCTAGGATCCTAGTGTCAACAGTTCCCGCCTGCGCGCCTCAACGAACTAATCCTCCAGCAACCACCCTCCATCCTCCCCCTGTGCTTGTTAACAAATGATTCAGTTCAGTGAGCACACACTCCTCTCCCCCAACCCCTAGGAACTAATCCTCCAGCATCCATTCAAGGGATGATCCTCCAGCAGTCTACTTAAGCAGCAGCATTTTCCAGAGGACGATCAGAGCATACTGATCGAAACGTCGAGTTGTACCTCCAGTTCTTTTCAGAACTAATTTCTACTCAATTGAGCATTTCACATGGTGTCACCGCAATTACTCTTACTTATTGCATAAACCAATTGATTTCACAATCAAATTTGTTTAGCAAATAATGTGGGTTAATCACGGCCGTGACACTTGTGTCCATAATATAATGCGCCTTGAGCACCACTTAGTTGGTGGATACGTGCGCTATATAAATCCACACATTATTATTATTATTATGTATATGCACATTGTACATGCACGTATATGCATAATGTACATGTGCATGCATCAAATAATTTTTGTGGACATGTTACTGGAAACACAAAATTTATTTTGTTTGGCCTCATTAATGCTCCCTGTCACTTTTGTAAAGTTAAGTGTCACTTTATGTTTGTGCATCAGTATATGCATACATTTACATATCAAGAAAGAAATTTAAATGATAATTATTTATCACTCCTTAAAAAAGTTTCAGGATATTTTTAATCATGCATAATTCATACGTGGGGGTGGCATGTGTGAGTCCCATTTCAGTTAATTTTTCTTCATTCACTCTGAGAATTGATTTATGTAGGCCTACCTAGTAAATTTTTCTTATGGTTTGTTAGATGATTTCATTTGAAATTGCTTATTCTTTTTTTGAAATACCACAAGTATGAGTGGAAGGAGAAAAGGGAACAATCATAGTGTTCAATCATCAACCTTCCTCATAAATACTCGTAAATTTTCAGGGAATGTGCGTTCGAGTTGCCTCTGTCATGGAACAACTATGAAGATAAACTGTCGGACTTGCTTCACATCGAGGAGAAGCAGATGGAGGTGGATATCAGACGCTATGACATGGAGGGCACTACCATGAAAAAGGACGGCAGATTCCTACGACTCAGAGTAAGTTACTTTAATCATTGCAGTTCACAAACCTGAGAAATTGTGTCTGAAGTGCTTTCATCTTAGGAAAAAAAAATTCATTTGAAGAATTTACAAAACAACTTTTTTTTGTAAAACATAAAAACATACCAAAACATGCATGTATGCCCTAATAGTTTTTCGTTGTTTTCTTGAAAACGTGAGCCCATTGTGAACAAACTTTCAAAGGTTCATTTTATGATATGTTTCTTGAAATTAGAGGATTGAAATGTATGTACTGTACAAAAAACAATGCTTTATCCTCCCTTTCTTAAAGATATGGTAAAGTATTGGTAATTCATAAAGGAAAAGGGAGAAAAGGTCACATTTTATTGTAAAACTTATTTGGTGTAAAACTGATGATGGGATCAATCTTCCCTTTAAATAAGTTTTGTCTGAGGTGCTGTCGGACCACATGAATAGAATGAATACAAATAATTCTGAATGCACTTCCATTATTTTCTTGTTATTAATAACAAAATAAGCTGAAACTGTCACAGGTAGGTTGTTTGATGTATACCTTAATTCAAAATCAATAAGCATATATTTACTCATAGAAGCAGGTTTGCCATCGTTACCAATGTTGTTTAAAACCATTTTCTTTAGGTCCCAGGCCTTGCTGAAAATCGGCCCTCTGTTCTCAAGGGTGATCATCTCTTTGCTCGCTCCTCGAGTGACCGGGCCAAGGAACACATCAAATCCTACAAGGGATATGTCCACCGTGTGGAACTTGAGGAGGTGGTGCTTGGATTTTCACCTGAGTATGTCATCAGTATACTTTTTGGAAGCTGTTGTAAAGATGAATCACCTGTGTTTTTCACTATTTCATCGGAGATTCCTGGCACTGTTTTTCGAAAAGAAAGGAAAACAAATGCCATGGTTTAACAGCCGTGAAGTGCCTAAAATAAATTTTGAAGGGACCATCAAAAATGAATTTCATTAAATTATCTGCTCTAGTAAATTTTGTTTCTTTGTTCCACCCAAAATAAATGAATTAAATTTGGAACTTGATTAAAGATGTATCACCTGTGTTTTTGTCCTTCAAAATTTCTGAAATGTTCTTTCATCGTAACTTTGCTATTTTACTTGAAGAAAGGATTACAAAATTTCTCAAAATCAGAAGAAGCGTGATTTTACAGTTAATATCACTATGAATAACTTTACCCTGAAAATGCCCTGAAAATCTGTTTTGCCGTGAAATAACAGTTCACCGTAATTTCACTGCAATTTCATGGTGTCTCTTCCTCTCAGATATTGACAATAATGTTCACTGTGATTTCAGGGCACATTCATGGTGCTCTTGAGAAATAATGTGCTGCCCCAAAACTGCCACAAGAAGTTCATGGTGTTTTCACAGCGTTTTCACCGTGAAGGAATCCCAAGAATATTTCATGGCATTTTCACGGTGTTGTGTCTTCGTGAAATTGCCGTGAACTATTTATTTCATGGTAAAACAGATTTTCAGGGTAAAATTATTCATAGTGTATATATGTCCCAAAATGTGTTTATTGTGGATCCCGTCATAAATTCATTTAGGCACATAATAACTGTTAAACCAAGCTAATTCTGATAACTATTTTGTGAAATATTTCACCTCAAAACACTTGTTTGAATGAAAATGAATAGTTTTATAGATTGGGGGGGGGGGGGGTATGTGTTGTACATGTAATTTTACCATATTTTACCATTTGTTGTGTGATTTCCCTTTTTTGGAAGTGTTTTCTCCATTGTTTGCCACATACTCCTCTTCTTTAGAGACACTGGGTCTGCGCCTGGCCTTAACCAACAGGAAGGCAAAACTCTAAAGGTTTCATGAATGAAATATTTGACTTGATTCTTGTTCCCAAGGTTCGTGAATAGTTTTATAGATGGGATGAGAGTTGACATTGAGTTCACATTCAACCGCTTCCCACTACGCCTCCAGCACTTTGCTGTAGAGGAGGCACCCAAGCATAACATGAAATCAGTGTTCTTTCCATGTGCCACTGATCCGGGATCCAGAGTGCCGCTGTGCACAGTGAAGGAGGATACCAGGTATCGTATAGTGACGGCAAATGTTCAGTGATTTCAGTGGTTCAAATCTAAATGAGTGCCACTCACATTCCAGGGTGCAGGAGTGCATGATACTATTGATAGTGCTTTTATAATGGAAAGGTACAACATTGACCTTTTACAGGTTATCAAATTATTATCGGGAAAAATTACTTGGTGAAAACTTGCTACATGTATCAATTAGGCTTGGGCGGTATCAATATTTTTCATCCACGATATATCGTCAAACGTATATCGCGATATTCGATAATATCGCGATTATTACTGTTTTTCACGCATGAGTGCTTTAGAGCCGGTAATGACAGGGATGTACCCATTTACAAGCGTCACAATAAATTGCCAGTGCTTACCTGAGAGACACGTGCAATTGCGCCGTTCACGAGTTTTCACTACCCTAACCAGAACAAAACGGCACAGCTACGTGAAAATGCGAACATAACCAGACAATTGTTTTCAGTTTGTGACATGTTCAATCATCAACGTTTCTCAAAATAGAACTTACTCGTGAGTGCTAGTAACTTGAAAGATATACTGGTGTACGAACAATAATTTAATCATGTTTTAACACTTTTTACAATCTGCCATCTTGAAACTAAGCGTAACCGATCACAAAGTTCGGTTTATGTTTGGTCAGAACCATGATGTCATCGCAGCACAACCGAACTTGCGAAAACGCTTAACCAATGACCAAAGCCCAAACATGTTTCTGGTTCCACGTGACTGGGTCATAGTATAAACACGTGACTAGGTTTATTCCTGCATATAGTACCGTGGAGAATAAAACCATGTGATTGTGAACGTCATTTGCACTTCAGAAAATGTGGATTGTAGTCGCACTATTTTAAATAAACGTCACATGGTTTATCAAGAGTGTGTGTATGTGTTTTGTCACACTAGACAAGAGTCCCAGTATGGTGTAATAGAATGGTGTCCTAATCCCTCAACTTTGATCGAGCCGCTGCCGTTCCATGCTTTGATTTAATTCATAACTAATGTAGATTTTTAAGGTAACCCCATATTCTGCATATATTTAAATATGTATGATATAATGTACTCGCCAGCCAGAGTCACAGACCACAATGGATAGACAGTGAGACGTAAACATTGTCTACACATTGTTGGATCAAATACCCCATTCAGTCCCCAACACTTAGTCAGTCTGAATAGATTTCTTTGAGTGGCAGTGGATTATTAAACAACACCCTGTCAGGCGGCTCCTTTGTGATCTGACAGTCGGTTTACTACAGAAGTAGTTCGATTTTGTTTCTCACGAAAGCTGAAAAGACTTCCCTAAGTTTTTCCCATGGAATTTCTAACCCAACTGACAATTGAGGATTTTGTTTAATCGCGATATATTTTTTTCTTCACGAAAATTTTTTTTCATCGCGATATATTTTTTGCATCGCGATCTGCTGATATCTCGATGATTTAAAAAGTTCTCGATATCATAATCGAGTAAAAAAAAATATCGCGATATTCAATATTATCGTGTCATCGCCCAAGCCTAGTATCAATGACCTTGAGAAAGTATTTTGTCTGAAGGGCTTTCATCTGAATTTACAAAACGTTGCCGTCAGACAATGTTTTGTGAAACGGAAGAACATAAAAAACATGTAACAATTGATCATTGTTTTCTCAAAAACATGAATATATGCATTGTCACAGGCTAGTTTATGATATATTTCTTGAAACTAGAGGGTTTAAATGAACGTAGATTACCAAATACCGATGTTGTACCTTCCTTTTAAAAGGGACAGTATCATCACGATCAGAGCAGACTTTCGATAGGGCATGGAATTGGTGTCTTAGTTTTAGATGAACTCAGTGGCTGAAGATTACTGGCTCATTTATGCAGCAGCAATGGTAATATGACCTTATCATGTGGGAAATTATTTTCAAACACTGAGTTAGGCCTAATCTAAAACAAGCACTCCGATTCCATGTCCTGTTGATCGTGATGATACTGCCCCTTTAAAGCCTTAAAGGATTGAGGCTACATGCTCTTTGCTAAAGTGAAGGATTTTGGAGGATTGAGGTTATTAGGCATACTTGCCTTTCCATGGTACATGTACATCCATGTTTGTTGTAGTGATTGCAAGGTCAATGCTTGGGTCAGTGGACACTGTTTATTGCTCCATGCATGCAGGGAGGGTCCCTGGCCATGTATCACAGATTAGAAACACATGTGTGCATACATGTCATGTGCTTGCTTTACTACTGAAGGATTTTGGAGGATTCAGGTTATGTGTAAGCACATGGGCCTAGGGAGTTAGGGTTAATATATCTTTAAGCAATTCAATAATTTCTCTATATTTCCCCTCATTGTTACAGCATGTTTGCAAGACAGCTCTTTGACAGGAAGCTACAATCAAATGTGGAACAAATTATGGCCATCCAGCACATAGTGAAAGGCACCTCACGGCCTGCTCCTTATTTAATATTTGGGCCTCCAGGCACGGGCAAGACGGTAACTGTTGTAGAAGCCATCAAGCAGGTACATGTAGCTTCATGGTATCTTACAAACTTTCTTCAGTTATTTTTTACCTCCGCCACCAAACGTGTCCGGAAGTAATGTAATCACCCCTGTATTTCTATAATCGATACCTTGTGGAGTCCTATAACAAAAGGGATAGGCAAGAACAATTGGTCTCCACATGGTAATTCTAAAGGACTCCCTGCTCCACAAGAAAATTTGTGTACAAACCCTATGAGAAATTGTTAAGTACAGGGACAAAGGAAAGAACAATAGATGTCTCCACAAGCATGCATATTTGAGAATGTGTGTGTGGGTAGGCTATCGCAAGGTTGTGGGGACTTATAACAAAAGGGTAGGCAAGAACACCGTATCTGTGGGGACATTTTCATGTCCCCATAATATTTTTGGTCCCCACAACTGTGTCTAAAAGCGAGTGTATGTCCCCACAATTACGGAAAAAGACTGTGTGTGTTTGTGTGTGTGTGTGTACTTCTGTACAAGATATCTCAAAAAGTTCTCCATGGATTCGGTTGAATATGTTGAGTTTGCTTCATGGACCAGTCGATTAGATTTTGATGAAGATCCGATTTCAGGAAAGCATATTTTTTAGGACAATATCTATCACGGATCAGTGAGTTAATAATTAGAACTGTTGACCTATTTACTTATAATCTAATGTTTTCATCAAGTTTCAAGAATCGTTGGTTGCTCAGTGGGTTTTTATTTTTAGTACAGCATAATCAAATAGGGTAATTGACGACTTCTAGGATGTTTTTCCTCTGAAATTCTGCCCAGCACTACTTGGCGGATGTTTGTGCTCTAAGAGTGCTTTTCTAGTTTTATTTTATTTTCAAAATGTTTTATTAATAGAAAGGTGCAACACTGGTATTATCAACGGCGCACCCAGGATTTTGTCTTAGGGGGGGCTCAAAGAAAATTTTACTCTCACAAATCAACTAGGCCTAGTATGTATATGTAGGTATGTATGTAATTTTGGGTTGTATGGGGGCATATATATTTAGTTCTAAACTTATTTATAATGGATGTTCGTCAGAATGTCAATATAGGCTCAAAACTAGAAATAGGGCCCAAGTATATATGTTAGACTTATTGCCACGATCATCTGGGTTAGGCTGGTGCCCGCATGGTTTCCCCAGAATGTTGTGGTATGTTGGTGTAATCTGTGTACAGTGCTGCAAAAACAGCCCACTGTACTTCCAATTGCTTATACTTACCGATGAAGCCAATCTCTGGAGTCTGGATTGCGATTTTTCAGTAATACTCCTCCCTCTTGATGAAAATGAAGTGTATTGTCGGCAAGATTTTTTGCTTTAAATAATTATATAGCGGATGTTGTTGAAGAGATCATTCCGGGGCGGTGCTACCTACTTTCCATCAATGGGCGGCAAATTCCATGAACAAGTGGGCGGCAAACCCAGATCCTACCCGTAATTTTTTTCTTTTTTTTGGTGCTAAAACGGTGTCACATAATAATTATTTATATCAGATTACTGTTAAAAAATAAAATTAAAACCCTAACCTGTGCATGTATGTGATGTGTAATTTGGAAAGGGTAGGATTGCAGGCCATTTTAATGCCCTGCACATAGCCGAGTTAAAGAAAAATGGAGAAAAGGAAGCAACACATGATAAAATAAGATTGGATCTGGTCGTTGCACCAGAGTTACATGTTCATGCATATTCATTATACAACATCTAAAAATAAATCATTGTGGGTAAACAAAAATGTATCACTTTTTCCTTACACTTGTCCGGCATTCCCCTTGAAAAGGGAAAAACACTTAAATTTGAAAAATGCCGGAACCACGTAAAATATATTTTAGCCCGGACAAATTGGCACGTTGGTTTCAAATGTTTATGTTATTGCAAATTTAAACAATTATAGTGAGATTTCATGAGACATCATAATAAAATAATTTTGGCAGAAAGAAGAAAAAAAATGCGAGTGGCATAAGATGAAAAGAAATCCACCCTGCCGCTGGGCCAAAAAAAAACTCACTTGGTTGGTACAAATAATGTTTTTAACAAATTGAAATTTCAACTTTTTGAAAAATTGTTTTTCAAAGTGGATCAATCATTCAATGAACTGCATAGACATCTTGGGTTCATTGCGCTATCTTTTGTGTCCTGCGTGGCCTGAATCCAGAGTCTGCCAATTTCTCTGGGCTGTCCAATTTGCTCGACCCATGATGTCTTAGGGTGCCTATGATGTCTGACTGCCCTGATAATTTATTCTTCCACAGGTTTACAATGCCTTGCCTCAGAGCCACATCCTAGCGTGTGCCCCATCTAATAGTGCTTCTGATCTGATCGCAAAACGTCTGCTTACTGGTGTGGGTACCCCTATCGATAAGACACACCTCTTCAGGATGAATGCAACGAGCAGAGACTGGAAAACAGTTGATGAAACTCTTAAGGTATGATAAAACACAAACAGAGTAAAATTGAAATGCTTGTGTGCTAGTTATGTGGGAAGTTTTCCATTGAACATGTACGTGTGTCACCAGGATTTTTTCTGGGGTTTATTTTGGTATATTTCTTAATTAATCGAGCATGAATCTGTGAGCATTTGTGAAGCCCCTGAAAGAGTAAAACAAAAAAATTCATCGATCAGAGAATTTACTTTATATTAAAAGAAAGAACTGCAGTTGTTTCCCCTCCAATCTCTCCCTGCCCCCCTCCCAATGGACCTTGAGCTAAGGTCTACTAGGCCTAAAGTTAAACAAATCTGCCTCTCATCAATGGACAGATAAATTTGTCCATTGAATATTTTCTATTTCTGTGCTTAATTATTTTCAATGGCTCAATATATAGGAAAAAGAATGCTGCAATTACGACAAGATGACAGGAGAAACTTATTTCCCTTCCAAAGAAGACATCATGAAAAAGCGGGTATTAGTGACGACACTCTGTACTGCTGGAAGGTCAGTTATGCAACATGTTTCAATTCAACAACAAGGTCTTGTAAATGTTTCCTCAAATTTAAGAAAAAAGAAAATTAAAATACACACCCTGTGATTTTTCCACAAAAACAGACTTGCGACCGCAGATTTTCCCATTGACCACTTCACTCATGTCTTCATTGATGAGGCTGGTCACGCTGTGGAACCAGAGGCTATCATATCCCTGTCCAGCCTCCTGAATCCAGACAACATCAAAGGAGGTCAAGTGGTGCTGGCCGGTGATCCCAAGCAGCTAGGCCCCATCATCAGGTCACCAATCGCCATTGAGTGTGGACTAGGTAAGTAAGATTTTGTCGTGACAAACTTCTCAAGACCAGAGAAAGTAACATATTTTACTCACTACTGACCTATCCCCATTTTTGCCCTGAAGCCACACAACAGGTGGGGTTGCTTTTACTTAATGCACTATAAACACATATGTATATGATGGAGAGACACATACAGTTACAGTCTTGATTTCTTACCTGACAATTATTTACACTTTGTGATCCGCTCTGGCAAAACCCGAAACTTCTCAGCATTTACCATAATGCCTTGAAAAGGTCAAAAACTGACCCCAGGGACCAGTTTGAGATTTTCATGTCACCATGTTATAGAGTTAGAGCATTTTTCTCTAGATTTTGATGGAAAAAGAAAAATCCTAAAATGTTGTTGGGAACATTGTTAATTTTCATGATAAATTTGGGAGGTCACTCCGAAAAGTTGGGTCCAAGTTTTGCCAGAGCCAGTCACAATCTTGTATGCACATGCTTGTCAACATCAATGAAAACAGTTAACAAATTAGTGTTTTGTTTTTTTTTAGTTTTTTTTTACAAGTACAGCCATTATACAAGAACAATGTATTACAAGCACAGCCAAAACCATGTGATTCAGCACATTCCTTTGTTTGTGTGATGCAGATAGTCATGTGATGCTGTAATTGTCCTGATATGTCGCAAAATAATTTGTTTGTGATTGAAACTTTGCAGAGTTGTCACTCTTGGAACGTCTCATGACCAAATGTGAGGTATATAAACGCAAGAAAGCGGAGCCGCATTATGATAGCCGGGCCCTCACCAAGCTTCTGCGCAACTATCGCTCCCACCCTGCCATCCTCAAACTGCCTAATCAGATGTTCTATGAAAATGAGCTGGAGGTTTACGCAGACGAGTTGGTACGGGAGTCATTGTGCAGATGGGAAAAACTGCCCAACAAGGTAAGACAAATTTTGAGCAGTAAAATTGAGAGTAAACTGGTCCCCTGTCTTTATCCTCAAGAATAAAGACAGGTACCTGGCATACCATTCAAGGGATTTCATTGGATACGTTGTGCTGAACATCTGATTTCACGCTTCGAGGCTCGCACGCTAGGTACCAACCACGGTCAAAGTTGACTCTCGGGGGAAACATGGTGGCCGCACGGCCAGTATCTGACGCAATTCACGAACCTCAAAGCGTGACATCAGATCTTCAAGCTAGATTGAGAGGTACATGATTCAATCCGCAAACACCTGGACAGAAATAGTGCCGCGAAGCTGGTGCATGCTTTCGCTTCCGGACTTAAAAAAAAACAAAAACTCCAGCACATACAAAATGCTGCATCCCAGTTGGTTACCTTGAGCAAGAAGCACGATCACATAATAAACTCCTGTCTTACAAGATCTTCATTGGCTGACCGTGAAGAAGCACATCATTTAACATTCAAAGCTCTAAACATCCAAGCACCAAACTATCTGCATTGAGGAACCTTCCCGTACTCTCAGATCAAATGCTGCTATCACTCTACAATGGAGAGGCTGCGAACACTATCACCTATGGCGAGAGATCATTCTCACACACATCTTCCGAACTTTGGAACTGGCTTCCAACACATGTTAGGGCCCTGCAGGGGCATGTTTTGGCAGTCATACTTGGTAGGTTTGAATCATTGCAATGTGGAAAGAACAATCTAAGGAAGGATTTTGTTCAGTAGCACCATGCACATTTTCGTTTTCGAGTTGTTGTTTTTCAAGATTTGATAAAGACTACACGGTGGGCAG
>CM055827.1:29429-46113 GCA_029582265.1 Zoroaster sp. YZ-2022 | reverse complement strand
TACCATTTGTTTCATTTGATGTCTTCCTATTATTAACTGAGGTTAGGAATATGCCAGCGGAACAGGACTTTTCTACCAAATATTTCGTAAGTTCATAAATACTCATAAATACATACGGTATTTCATGCAGCACACCACCATCCGTACTCCGTACTGATTTTCTCTTCAATGTGCCTCAATCCAAATTAGGATCAAAACGTGGGGGCACATACTTTTCTTATTCCTTTCAAGACCTAAAGGGTTCTTCTTTACGAGAACATAATCTTCATTATCAAATTTTATTTATTTTCAGGTTAACGTTTTTGCAAAGCGTTCTATCATATATGATATCGAGACAATCGCTATTAATCTGACGACAGAACGCTGGGAGACACTAGATGACATCAGTAATGTCTACAGCAATACACTACCAGTGCCATCAGTAAGTTTACGCCATTAATATTACTCAGTTCTTAATAGCAGGTCTATATGGTATTATAGACGGACAGATCATACTGTCCGAAACGTTGAATACTATCCTCATGACTGGTTGTTATTAGAACCTCACATCTTTCAAGAAGAATGTATTTCAAATGCTGAAGAATGGTGTTATTCGTCAATCTTTTTTCATCCTGTCCACCATCACATTATTTTATACTTTATCTATAAAAGCCAAAGTAAAAACATAGAAAAGCAGTCTTAATATATTTATGGTACAGGCCAACACATAGGGATTTTGAAATTTTAATATATTTAATAGGGATTATAATACTGGCCTTTTACAGGGTTTTAAAAACTGGCGAAGTGACAAGGAATTTGCCGCCAAGAGGTTGACTGGATGTAACCCCACTCAGATACAACTCTGTAAAGCTATCCCATCAAAGTAGGTATAATCATAGAGAAAGGTATTATCCGATCAGTGCACATTGTTAGCCCTCTAGCGGCGAATTTGAACCCAGTGTCTTGACGAGATCTGACGTCACGCTTTGAGCTAGGATAAAGACAGGGGACCAGTCTATGACGATAGCCACTTTGGCATTGTGTGAGCGTTGTGCATACACTTTGTGCGCGTGTACTTCTGCCATCAGCCAATGATCACTTGAGATATTCCGTGCGTATACGCATATCATCTGCAAATTACGCCAAACGCGCCGCCGCATCACTATCGCTGCCCTTTCGCACAGTGATCTAACAACCGTGTGCCCTCAACGGTTCACACCTTCCTAAATATGATAAGGGCTGCATGTGGGTTACTACCCGCAGTGTGGGGACGACCCTTTGTGCGGTCCACCCTCATTGATGGACAATCTTGAGGCTTCATTCTGAGGCAAATTACATAGAACTGCTATAAGCGCACAAAGATGCTAAGCAGAGACAAAAAATTATTAGCAAAAATCAGTTACCAGCCAAATTGCCATGTAATGTATATTGCTTCTGGCTGGTTCTCAGCTTAATTTTGCTTAGCGTACACATTTGCTAAGCAATAGTTTCTACTATATCACGGCTCAACAATTTGTAACGCCTCTTCTGGTTACATTGTGTTCATTGACAAAGGATGCTGATCAGAGGATACTGATCGAAATGTCGAGTTGTAACCATCAATTCTACTTACTACTCAAAAGAGAACTTTCGCATGGTGTTACTACAACCAGTCTTTCCTCTTATTGTGTACCTTCTTACCAAATTTATGGTAAGCCAAGTTCACACTTGTTTTTGGTTGTTTCAATGTCCACAGCTTTGGTGTAGATGATGAGATGTTAAAACCTCTGATGGAGGGATTGACAATGCAAGAGGCAACTGAACAGAAGCGACTATTTATCGTGAATTACGCAATACTTGAAGACCTTCCAGTCAAAGTTGAAAAATCGGTAACTTTCTTTTCATGACCTATTCTTTTAATTTCTTCAATTTTTTTTGTATAAACAAAAAAAAGCACCAGGAAGTGCTGTTTCACAAATAGATTATTATGGCCAACTCTCTGATCAACCTCAGTGTCAAGACGGTGCAAAAAGCTGTCTCGTATAACGGTTAAACGACTTGGCTTCAAACATGGCAACGACTCAACCATCTCTCTGACCAACTGTTGTATTATGTATGTTCTCTTTTCTTAAGGTATGCGCACCAATGGCACTTTTCTTCGTTGACAAATTTCAAACTCTGATGCCAGTCGCCATTCAACTCTACCAAAACCCTGCACCAGAGAACCCAGTAAGTACTCTTGAAATATGTAGGTCCTAGGTTACCCGTTTTGAAAAATAGTGAAAATTACAGTATATTTGATATGCTTCTAATTCCATCCATGCCATAATGCCATGCAGTAAATTTCCAGGCGGTAGAGACTTCTAATGACTGGTCCAGGTGTTTCACGTCATTAAGTTTGTTTGGAACTGGTCGCTGAATTGTAATTCTATGGCCCTATCAGAATGGTAAAATAATTATTTCAATATTTTGCGAAGGTTTCATTTGCATTTGTTTCTCAGGTGTTCCTACCCACAGACCCAACGTACACATGGATGTTAGCCAAAATGTGGTTCAACACTGCTGACGGGACATACCACCAAGGGATTAACCATCTAGGCTTCACCCATCTCATCACTGAGACTATTGCTGTAGCTACCAATCGTTGCCTCTCACCCTCCCATCCGATCTTCAAGCTCCTTGCTCCACACTGTCTCTACGTTATGGCTTTAAACAAGTAATGATTGAACTAAAACACGGATTCAATCATAGAAATGACGGGTGGAGAAATAGCATGCAAGTTATAGTATACAAATTAAAAAAAAGATCTTACAAAACAGGCAGTAATAAAACTGACTTTACAATCGCTGAATACTAGCAAAAAGGACCAATAAATTGTTGAACTAATTTGCATTGTTCGTCATATACCCTAAAACCCACCTTCGGCACAACAATCTGCTCCTTTCCCACAACCCTTATATAGGCATAGATTGACCTTTCTTTGACCTCAACATAAATGCAGTACGTCCATTAGAACACTGGTCTGTTTCATGCCGCATAACATCATGCTTTGAAATTTGCTTTCAGGTTTGAAAAAAAAACACATGTAAATGAATTATAGCGTGGACAATCAACCAGGCGCAGGCTTGAAAGTATATGTGATGAAATAGCCTAAATGTCCAGGCCTCGCATATTAAATACAAAATGGTATTATTTTATTATTCAGCATTACTGTAAGTTCGCTCATCAACCCAGGTGGACAGGTGGACAAAGCTGTAAACTTAGGCCATATGGGCTTTCTCGAGCTCACCGATAGAGCGTTTCGAATTTGGCGTCTTGACGTCGAGGGCAACCTTCCCGCTGATCTGCGCAATCGCGAATTGGATGACCCGGATGTATTGCCAGGTTACTACTACAGGGACGACGCCACGTTGCTGCATGGCGCCATCAAGGAATATGTGGAGTTTGTGGTCAACAAACGATATCGTGAGTCACATATATTAATTTGAAACAAAACGACTGACAATAATTTTCGCGAAGTCCAACTTCTCTTTTCCTGATTAACAGTGGTAACTGCAATGTTGTTTTGTCTTAAGATTCAACGGAGCTCCTTACTGATGACAATGAAATCCAGGAGTTTGCTGCCACTCTCGTAAGATCTACAGATGAGGAAGGATGCGGTATTAAGGTATAAGGAAATACTGTAGCAGGCATTGACTGATGATATCTTGAAAGATTTATTGCGGGCGTGGGTTAAAACTAAATCTACTTTGGTTGAATGGTTTTGACGAAATTGCAATCAGTATATTGTAACAGAATTGTTGTGATGGTGTTAATAACTACAAATTGATTACAAAATGAAAGAACGTGAAAGGGTCGGGCAGCTCAGTATAAGAGCGACGGAAAGAATAACCTTTATGTCGTAGGTAAAAATAACACTTCTATTCATTACAATAATCTTTGTTTCACTCCTAAAATCAAGTTGATATCAGATGAACAAAATGTAATACACAACATGAATTACTAGTACAAACCTTTTTGTATTATAAACATATTTGTATTTCTAAAAGTGAAGTTGTGGGCCTAATTTGAAATTAGTTTTTACCTTTTTTCAGGGGGTCGCTGGAAATGGAATACTTACAACCAATGATCAACTTATCGATGTGTTGACCTCCATTATATTCATCAGTAGTGTGGGTCACGCGGTGGCTAATTTCAGCCAGTATGACCAGTATGGTTTCCCGCCTAATGCACCGTTGTCATTAAATGGAAAACCGCCTACAGATAAAGTAAGCCAAATTAACTAATATGCACTGCCTTGCATGTTTAATTATACCATATACCATACCATATACGGAAAGCAATTTAAAGCAACCCAAACTAAAAAATAAGAATTCGATAATTAATTTTGATTGTAATTATATCTATATAAATAAAGTATATCATTCTAAATGTATTTGCCTAATTAACCCCACCATTTCGAAAATGTTACCATTATATTTTAAGTTCAAGAGGCAGAGGGCCTTAATTTCGACAAAGTATTGCTGTAGAAATCAGAAAAATTGTTGGGATGATCATTGGCGGATCCAGGGGGGGCTAAGGGGGCTGTAGCCCCCCCCCCCTAAAATCGTAAAATTAAAAAAAATATTAAAATAAAAAAGAGAAAAAGGGAGAGAGAGAGGGGGAGGGGAGGGGAGAACGCACTCCCATTCCCACAGTGTGCTTTGTTTTTCTCTCCCTTTGATTATTTCATTGTAATTTTTGTAGTACTGAAAAATAATTGTTTTTGATTCTCAGCCCCCCCCCCCTAAAAAATGTTCTGGATCCGCCCATGATGATTTCAACTGGGCAAATGTTTTCCACGTTCGCCACTCGTCTGATATATGCCCCAGAATGTTTGATTTCTCCATATAAATAGAGGGACATAAACGACACTCGCCAAAACTTAATCCACTTTTATGTTTCTCAAGTCTCCATTGACAGAGCAAGACATAGTAGACAGCTTACCTGACAAGAAATCTACCTTGGACCTCATGGCGTTGACACTTCTTCTGAGCGAGAGGGCAACCCAACGTCTTGGGAACTTTGAGAAGTTATACCAGACAGACCCCGTGGGAAGGGAAGCAGTGAAAAGGTACAACCAAAATCGCTCGTAACTGTAAAACAAAAAGCAAAAAAAAGCTGTGTAAATACGTATAATTAAATTTGCCACATGGACCAATTCCTTATAGATTATTTTGCAAATTTGCCAATGAATATATTGTTTAATCATCTGTAGCTTGTAAAACAAACTTGATGATCGTATCGTTCATGCCGATATCATCATGCCCTGTAAAAGATTGTAATGTTATTAATGCAACAAAAAAGAATTTAATCTGAAATTTTAATCTGTCTTTGCAGATTTCAAGATAAACTGTCTTCCATTGGGAACACCATCAGATCACGTGATGCAAATCGCAACCCTCATTACTCGTATCTGGATCCACGGGAGATTCCTAATGCTATTAGCATATAAGGTTACTCCATTTTTCGGCAAACCATGACAGTTTATAGTTAATTTTTTATATAAAACCTTGTATAATATCTTATTTTTAGGAACAATTGACTGTATTAAATAGCAGTAGGTTTTTTTTAACCAAATGAAATCAAATTTAAAATCAAAACCTGAACCAAACTTTATACTCTCTTTGAATCAAATTATATCATTAAACTAAATGTTTAACCATTTTGCATTTGAGAAAAATCCTGCTAGAGAAAGAATCTGCTGGAAAAAGAACCAGCTAGAGAAAGAACCTGCTCGAGAAAGATGGATACGGGAAAAATTATGTGACCAAACTGTTCCGATGCGCCTTGGTCAAGGCTAGCCTTGCCAAACGCTGCATTGGGTATTATAAATTATGATCAATCCTGGAAGTGAATTCGATGTTTTGTTCTGTTGATACTTTTGTTCTTAGTGACAGCGTTATGTACATTAAGGTATCGGTATACTATAATTTATTCGGTAAACAATGAGTAGTTTCAGGGATATGATAATGGTGTTGTAGACTTCATACCAGTCCACAGATCATGATTCTGCGTTTCTTAATGCAACGGAATTGACTTGTCGGTTAAGTAAAGACTAATTGCGGTGACACCATGTGAAATTCTCAATTGTGTAGTAATTAGTTCTGAAAAGAACTGGAGGTTATACTCAACGTTTCGATCAGTATGCTCTGACCGTCATCGGGAGATGACACACGATCATACATTTATCTATATATTATTTGTTTTTCTCTACTCAGGTTTTCCTCTAAAACGTTTCGCTGCATATATTATTATCTGCCTTTTTGTAATATTTGTAGCTTTGCAAGGTGAAAACGGATAAGTAAAGAGTGTTTGCGGTGACACTATGTGAAATTCTCAATTGAGTAGTAATTTGTTCTAAAAAGAACTAGGAAGTGGTTACAAATCGACGTTTCGACCAGTATGCTCTGAGCGACTGTTTGTAATTTATTATTTGTAATTTTATTATTTGTAATTTTATTATTTTTATTGTTTTCATCACGTAAGTACACATAATCCTATACAAATAATTTTAATATAGGCCTATGCTAAATTTGATTTTATAATTTGTCGATTATTTCAACCATTGTCAAGTGTTTTATTTGACAAGCGCTTTTGTTCATTATAGTATGCTTATAACGTTTTATAATTTTGTTTATTATTATTATGATTACGTTTTTTACAAAACTTATCTACGTGTACGGCATAATCAAATAGGGTAATTGACGAATTCTAGGAATTTGTTTTCTCTGAAAAAGCTCTACTTGGCGTAGGTATTTTTCAAGTGCTTTTCTAGTTTAATTGTGTTGTAACATCTATATGTAAACTATATTGTACAGTTGTATAAGTTGCTAGGGGCAGGGCAGGGCAACGGTGTGTATGCTATGGCAGCGCCGCCGGCTGAGCATTGTTAATAAAGGCCGGCTGCGCGCGCTGAGTATGTCATAGCCAACAACGCGCGCGCGATCGAATGCCCTGTTCGCGTTGACGCTTGACACACATCATGTCCAATCGTTTCTGTGGTAATAACAAACCAAAATCTGTCCATCATCACGCACGTCGTCGTCAATGAAATCAAACAAAAATTATTAAAACTAGCGCCAGTAAGAGAATATTTTGTTCGCTTACTTTTTTGCCGTTTGGGTCGTGTTTCAAGGATTATCGAGCGTGATGGCTGCATATCCAGGGGCAGGGAGTCAAATGTCAAATTATGGCCTCAAAGTGCAAACACCTGAGGAATTGAAACTACTTTGGGAGGAGATTGTGGGGGTAAGAAGCAGGCACGTCATGTTAGTACCGTGCGACGTTGTTTGGGGGACAGGTGATCGAGTGAGGGAAGACACTTCCTTAGTTGAAAGCTTGTGTCCTCATTACGACATGTTAATGCTGATAGTGATACACAATTAGCTTAAGTATTCTTTAAAATTGTATTATTTGAACGTATTTTTAATTTCTCATTAATAAAAGTATACACATATAGCTAGCAAAAAATGGGGTGTTTAAAATAATTACTCAACTTTACACCAGTCAAATCTACACCGCAGGTGTTGATTTTAACACCAACAGTTTTTGGTCCAACGGAGATATTTACCCAGGGATATAATCATTAAATGTCTTACAAAGAAAGATAGTTTAATAATGTGAGAACTGACTTTTTTTTAGTGTAACTGAGTTGCTCCTAAATTATCAAATTTAGACAAGGAGTATGCCCATTAGAATTTCCACTGCTTTGTGTATTAGTTGTGTCTCATTTCCAACATTGAGAAATACTTCTTTTCATAAAGAAAGAACGAATGATCCGTGCTAATCACTTAGCAACGAAAGGGGCGGGGAATGGCGAGCAGTGGCCAGGGGTGAAATGTCAAATGCCAACAGAAGAGCAGATGGCAACGATACATACATATTTCAACAACAACAAAGAGGTCAGTTCAAATCAATGTTCAAATGCACTTCATAAAAAAATATTTCATTTGAATCAATTAATCTGAGTACATGTGACATTCATCCAGGCATGGGTTTAGCCTGAAGATCTGATGTCACGCTTTGAGCTAGAGGCGCGTGAATTACACCAGATCATGGCCGTGCGGCCGCCATATTTTTCCCGATGTTTATTACTTTGACCTTGGTTGGTAGCTAGCTAGCGCGCGAGCCGCCTTGAAGCGTGACGTCAGATCTTCAGCACAACGTATGGATCCAAATGAAACCCCTTGAATGCAATGGTACGCCTAGCCTGGAGCCTGTCTATATGCCGGGCCCAATAATTACAGTATTATTTTGTTTGATAACCAATGCATTTAAACTACATTTAAACTATAGAACTAGAAATAACTAGAGGTATAGAGTTTGTAAAAAACAAACTCAAGGTGTTTGGGGGTTCATGTTATGGTGTCATCACCTAAAGTTGTTTAAAAATGCAAAATAAATCCAAAATGTTAACATTGTATAAGTTTGTATTTAACAGAAATAAAGAGCATATTTTAAGTGTACTATGAATTAAAGAGCTTTTTATTATCAGATTATTGTCTTTCTCCCAGTTATGATAAACAACATTTAAGAAATCTAATCCTTAATAGAGCGCCCATTATTACAGCTAAAATGGGGAGACATTGCAGGAATGAGTCAAGCCAGGCAGCTATTTTTTCTGCAGTACAATTCCTCATTCACTTACAAATTCCCATAAAAATCTAATGTTACAAAGGTTGAAAGGTTCTTCAATAGTTAATTCACCAAAAACTTGCACGAGCATGTTAGTCTATTGAGTAGAATGCTTGTTCTCAAGGTGTTTGGTTGTTCATCATGTTATGACGTCATCACCTAAAGTTGTTTAAAAGTACATTAATTAAGTTGGAACTTGGTAAATATGGTTTTCTCTTCAGAAAAGTTTCATGACAAAATTCGCATCCGTGTTGCCAAGTGCGACTTGACAAGAAACTACGGCTATGGAGTTAAGTTCAGCATGTGATTTGACTTCAGACTAGCTAGACCACGGAGCGTGCAATGAAAATGCATTCAGAAATTGAGTTTCGTGACGCATATCAGGCATGTGCGTACAAACAGTTTAAGAATAGACAATTACTTGTAAATTCTAATATATAAATCCACACTCACAAAATTTGCCAGTTTGGCAGATTATTTTCATTTGAACTATGACATGAAAATAGCGCCCTCTTTCGGCCATTCTTAGAAACTACATTTTCAATGGAGATTTTTGTATAATTGAATAGTTCACATGGGCTGTTTTTTTTAATGTTTCCCTACCCTAATCTGTCAAATCGGTCCAGTCAGGTAGGGAAGAGTTTGGAAAGGGGATTCCATATTTGGGAAATATTTGATGTCATTGTTAAGAAATGAACCAGTTTAAAAAAAATCTTGCCTTGAATAAAAAGTCTGAACCCAACTTTTCCCTGAACGTCTAACCCCCCCCCCCCCCAAGTTTTCCAATTTAATTGATCATGTAAAAAACTTCTAAATTGTCCATTCATTTCAATATTTTGGGGTTTCATTTCCCATTTCTCATCTCCTTACCTTGAGCTCCACCCTCTTTAGGCAACCTTGGATCTAACCCTACCTACATCAAAGACCAATTTGTGAATCTTTTCTCATCTTTAAAAAGTAAATTATTGGTTATTAATTGTCAACGTTTTGTGTAAATATTTAAATTGATAAAACACATTCTTCGTTAAAACACAAAATTAATAAGATATTTATATAAAGGAAATGCGAAACAACATTATCTTTTGAATGACACTTCTGGTTTATTTTGTCATGGTCATGATACTCCTTTTCCATCCATTTTTGCATCCATCAATAATAATCCATTTCATACAGGATAAAGGTTATCCAAACTTCTAGGTCTAATTTGCAATGAAAAGAATAATTTTGTTCTTAAGTACAAAATATAAAATAAGTGAACCTGTAGTCCCTAACATTAATTGGATTTGGCTAGTATTGTTAAATCTTTGGCACTTAAAAAAACTTTTACTGGTGCATGAAAAGAAAGTCAACAGAATGTTTTAATTAAAGTTAATGGTTAAAGGGGCAACATTATCTCAATCAGAGTAAACTTTCAACGGGTCATGGAATCAGTGTCCTAGTGTAAGATGAACAAAGCGGGTGATTGAAAATTACTGGCTCATTTGTTAAGCAGTCTGCAAGGATAAGTCATCTGAAGTTGATGGCCAGGGTAGCTGTAATGCCATGTGATTTCTTCATTATAAGTGTATTATATAGTACAGCTGATGCATTGAAGAGTGTGTGAAGATAGGCACTTTCATGTGAAAATCTCTCTGCTTCTCCAGCACCTTCACTGCTGTCTACACTCACTGGCCAAAAGTATTGCAACATGCTCAAAATCGCAATTTACAGTAACAGGTGAGATGATCATTTAATCTGATTTCATCGATCGTGTATTACATAATTTTCGAGCAAGAACAGTAAAAAAGAACATTGACTTCAAAACACAGACACTTTCAAGAAGTCTTAAGTAGTGTAAATAAAATAAAATAACTTATTGTAACACAGTTCTCCAAACTGAACTTTGGTGTATGTTGCAATACTTATGGCCAGTGAGTGTATATCAGTATCAGTACATAATGTATCTGAGCCAACTGCAGTCTCTACCAGTTCTTTTGCAGCTAGAGATTGGCTGTACACCAAGTCAATTGTATTCTTAGTAAATTATCTATGAATTACCAGTGTAGAAATGTACTTTTCAGACATGTTAGTTTTCAGATTGTGGGACCTGTACTTACTGCAGTCAACTCCCTCCATTTCTTGTACGCACTTGATGAACTTACGATGTAATGACTTTGTGAAAAGAATTTCATTGTTTTCTTCTGGATGACTTCTTCACAGAATTTTATTTATGCATCATTGTACCAAATAGGTATTTCATCTGATGGATCTGGCCTTGTCAAGAATTGGGTACATACTCATTATAGCAAAGACAATGATAGCAAACTTCTAAACCCACAAGATCTTTATCTTCGATTTGCAAAAGTAACCTCTCATCTTTCCGTTGGGCATGCAATCAAGGTTTGGCACTGTGAAAACAGTTTTTTCTCAATTTTTCTCGGTTTGTCAGGAGGAACTCTGATGAAGACCACGGTTTTCTTCTCTGGGGTTCAATGCTGCATTCTCACCGCTCAACCTCATCTTGACCTAAATATGTATGAAGAAAGAATGATAAATATTTAATAGAAATAGAGGAATAACTGAGTAAGGGAATGGGCATTGTAGACAGAAAGAGATTGAAAATTAACAAAAATACACACACAAGACAAGGTAAACAGATAGAAAGAAACGAAAAAGCAACATCTAACTTGAAACAATTTTACTGCATACTAAGCTTGGGTGATAAACACGATATCGAATATTGCGATAACTTTTTTATTCGATTACAATATCGAGAACCTATTTAAGTTATCGGCATATCGGTAATCATGAATACAAATATATCACAATAAAATATAAATCGACATTGTGAGTCAAGTCAGAAATTCCATGGAAAAATCATTAGTCTTTTGAGCTTTTAGAAATGAGAAACAAAACCAAACTACTTCAGAAGTACATCCACGCTCTGCAAATAAATTTGCAATTTATTGTGACACTTGTAGAGAGGTACATACCTGTGGTTATCGGCTCTAAAGCAATCATGCATGAATGCAAAACAAGAATTGCGATATTATTGAAAATTGCAATATATGTTTGCCGATATATCATGGATAAAAAAAAATCGTTATCGCCCAAGCTTACTGCATACTTGAAACTTGATTGAATTTTTGGAAAGAATGTCACATTCAACCGCCACTTTTAAGGGTTTTTGAAAATAAATTCCAACCACTAACCAGTTAAAATTATTCTATCGATTTTTGGTGAAACTATCTTTAAAATCCACTTTTATGATGGTTTCGGACTTTATTTCCTTCTAAAAATCCTCCTTCAGAAAATAGAAGGATCATATTATAGTTGCCACTGCACATGTACAATGACTGTTGGTCACTAATTGTGGAATTTACATCAGACTGACATGACTGAGGAATTCATCGTATACCAAAATGGCTGATTTTTCATGAAATAAATATCCTGGAATAATTTGAAGTATATGTCCATCGTCATCCATATGTTCTCCACCTTACGAGGTAGGTAAGATTACTTTATTGGTTATATTGAATGAGAAAAAGTGGCGGTTCAATTCGACATTCTAACCGAATTTTTCAATATTTGCCTACCTTGATGTTTCTGTTTCTTCTCATTTCTTCCTCTCAGCCCTGCAAATGGCATGGAAGCATTTGTACCACTCTGAGTGGTACCCATAGATCTGTAAATCAAATGGTAATTAATTTTAGGAATGTCGGCTATTCATCCATACATGTAAAATAATAAATAATTGGGTCAGCATCCATCTTCATTGTATACACTATGAAAAAATAATCCAAAACTTTAGTTCAGCTTGAAGTTCATTTCCATGCTTATTCACACCAAGGTTGAATATTCTTGGTTCATATACAAAGTTATGTTTGTGCAACTAGTATTACTTTTTAAGCATCTGATAAAACTCTATTATAAAGATCCCATTTTTCAACAGTGCTGATTTTTTACCAAAAAGTGCCCTTTCAGGATTTTCATGGATTTGGGGTGGTTAAGGTTTGTTTATTTTGTTGGTCAAGGTTATTTTGTTGGTCAAGGTATTAACATGGTAACTATTGAAAATAATCACCAGGAATGATCTTTTTTTGAAATTGTCACTAAAAAAGTATGATATCAGAAGTACATACACGCTCTGCAAATAAATTTGCAATTTATTGTGACACGTGTAGAGGGGTACATACCTGTGGTTATTGGCTCTAAAGCAATCATGCATGAATGCAAAAAAAGAATTGCGATATTATTGAAAATTGCAATATATGTTTGCCGATATATCGTGGAAAAAAAAATCGTTATCGCCCAAGCTTACTGCATACTTGAAACTTGATTGAATTTTTGAAAGAATGTCGTATCCGACCACCACTTTTAAAGGGTTTTGGGAATTTTTTGCAACCACTAACCAGTTAAAAATTATTCTATCGATTTTTGGTGGTACAGAAAGCGAAAACTATCTTTAAAATCCACTTTTATTTCCTTCTAAAAATCCTCCCTTCAGAAAATAGAAGGATCCTATTATAGTTGCCACTGCGCATGTACAAATGATTGTGTTGGTCACTAATTGTGGAGTTTACGACATCAGACTGACATGACTGAGGAATTCATCGTATAGCAAAATGGCTGATTTTTCATGAAATAAATATCCTGGAATAATGTGAAGTATATGTCCATCATCATCATCCATATGTTCTCCACCTTACGAGGTAGGTAAGATTACTTTAATGGTTATACTGAATGAGAAAAAGTGGCGGTCGGATGCGACATTCTACCCGTATTTTTCAATATTTGCCTACCTTGATGTTTCTGTTTCTTCTTAATCTTATTTCTTCCTCTCAGCCCTGCAAATGGCATGGAAGCATTTGTACCACTCAGAGTGGTACCCATAAATCTGTAAATCGAATGGTAATTAATTTTAGGAATGTCGGCTATTCATCCATACATGTAAAATAATAAATAATTGGGTCAGCATCCATCTTCATTGTATACACTATGAAAAAATACCCCAAAACTTTAGTTCAGCTTGAAGTTCATTTCCATGCTTATTTACACCGCCAAAGGTTGAATATTCTTGGCTCATGTACAAAGTTATGTTTGTGCAACTACAATACATGTATGATGTAGTATTACTTTTAAGTATCTGATAAAACTCCATTATAAAGATCCCATTTTTCAACAGTGCTGATTTTTTTCCCAAAAAAGTGCCCCTTTCAGAATTTTGATGGATTTGGGGTGGTTAGGGTTATAGTTTATTTTGTTGGTCAAGGTATTAACATGGTAACTATTGAAAATAATCACCAGGAATGATCTTATTTTTAAATTGTCACTACACGATACTGAGGCCAGTGAGGGACAGATCACAATGAGATATTAAAAGTCTGAAGACATAAGTTAAATTGTCAAGGATATTTTTCATATAGGCCTAAGTCCAACTATTTTACAAAATATATGTAGTCTGATTAGGTCCAGATATTTTTCAAATTCTTTTAAAATTAATTCCTACATTACCTGTAACGTTAGCTGCGACGTATGTTATGTACGTTAGCTCCAACAGCCCTAACGCTTAGACATTGGCAATATCACACTCAACCATACCGTCTATTTCTTCCATCCACTTGCACATGAAAGAATCTTTGTCCAACTCATCTCCAAAAATGATAACAATTTGGATTCCATGCTAAATTAGTACATTTTCATGCGGCGCATTTTCTGCAGACGGGCCCGACACTCAGGGAAGCCATTGTTTTTGCTGCTGCATGGTACTATACTGTGCGCGTGCATGCATGGCAGGTCATGACCTCTGCGGTCTTCGTAAACTCGAACTATTCTATTCTAATTAGATAATGCATATACACACACTATAGGCCGATATGTCTGTGTGTAAGAGAACGTCAAGGCCATTCACGTGGCTGTCCTTCTGAATAGTTGTTCATTTAAACGTCTGTTTTCGACCTGAAGGAGAGGTACAAATTGGGGTCATATCTGTGTAAGAAATGTGACATAGTTCAAGGTCTTTAAGATGATGCAAAGATTGTGAAAATATTTTCTGTGGTTCATGAGATATGATTATTTGAATTTTTTTGATTTGTTTTTGAAATTTTCAACTTCCGGTTTTCGACCGGAAGGAGAGGTCGAATTGGGGTCACGTTTGTGTCGAAAAATCACATAATTAAAGATCTATATCATGGTGCAAAGACTGTGAAAATATCGTTTGTGGTTCATGAGATATGATTTTTGAAAATATTAACCTTTGATTTAGTGTAATTCGATATCTGATGACCTCACTATGACATCACAACTTAGTGTACAACTACATGTTAAGGTTTAGGCACAACTACATGTTAAGGTCTAAGTATGTGTGAAGTTTTAAGGTTCTGTGAACTCTGCAACTATGTTTTTGTGTGTGGATAATTCTTATTCGGAAGAAGAAAAAGAAGAAGAAAAAAAAAAACCCGAACAATAACAATAGGTGTTTGGGTACCAACCCAAACACCTAATAATTATTTTGAAGGATAGTTTGTTTTATAACTTCCTTTCCAAAACATGATTAGCCTATGTGCCCTCTAGTAATTTTCCAATAATTATTTTCAGATGTTGGAACTTATGTCTCATTTGTTACAATCAATACAAATAAACAGACAAACAAACAAAAACAACAATATAAACAAAAACAAATCCATAATACGTGTTTTCGCCTGTGCTCTTTGCAGCACAGTCCCAACTCGACCTACGACAGATTATTCCATGTAAGAGAGGGGTTTGAGAGTAAACTGCATAGAGATGACCGCGAGCACGCCATAGGACTCAACGTTCATGAGGAGGTCAGTTAACTGTAATGGGGCGGCCATTTTGTTTTTATACGTGTACACAAGATGGGTCTCAGAATTAGGCCTGTGTCAAAAATGAACTGGTGTGATATGTGATTACGGCCCCTCAATTTACCCTAAATGACGCACCTAAGGTTACATAATCAACTGGACGGTAACTTACAAATGAAATTAGCAGGGTGCGTCATTTCACGAGTGCGGCGAATTACGTACATGGACGATACATACTACATAGACCCGAACAAACCACCAGTCGGAGAAAAGCAAATTCTAATGTTACAAACAGTGAGTTAGCGTTAACTTTAGTCAAATTAAAATGCCGTAATAAACCCTTTTCACATGGTATAATGACTCACCCCAATGTTAGAGTTTATGGGCACAGAAATGCACCAAGAAGAAACACAGTTGCTGTCTGCGACGGCGCTCAAACTATGTTATTCCAGATGGTTGTAAAATTAAGTTTTTTAATCTTGAAAAATAAAAAATATTGTTTTCGATTTTTTAAATAAAATGGTATAATTTGGAGAAGCTCTCAAAACTTTTAATCAATATTCTTGAAAGACCAATAAAATGGAAGGGTGGTTAAAAATTTTTGCAAAAAGTACTTTAAAACTTTTGGAAATGTGTAAAATGCTTTTTAACATTTCCTGTCAGATAAAATATTTCTTTTCATAACCATGATATTACTGTTTCATTTTCTCAATAATTTTTCCACTACTGTCGAAATAAACACCAACGAATTAAGTTAGTTCTTCGTTTCGCTTCTTCTAATAAGGAATGTGTCCATTTTGAGGATAAGTATTTTTAAAATCATTGCAAATGCAAAGTATTCATATATTTTGGTTTGCCACAGACAACAGCGCTTATTTCTGTAACAAGCGCGACTTTGATAAGTTTATGCAACCAGTAATACGCCATAGTTTTGTAAGTTTTCCAAGAAATGCTAAAGTCAAAGGTGGGTGCGTCATTTCCCACGAGGTGCGGCGAATTACGTACATGGACGATAAGCATACTACATAGACCTCGAACAAACCACCAGTCGGAGAAAAGAAAACAAATTCTAATGTTACAAAACAGTGAGTTAGCGTTAACTTTAGTCACCAATGTTGAAATGCTTGAACCTTCACGGTAATATACGCCATGTTTTTGACGGGGTAAGATTGTTTATTTTGAACACTCGTTGTTGTTCGCGACGACAGCGCGCTCAAACCCTCCACGTACATTCCAGACGCGTGCGT
>CM055827.1:0-28929 GCA_029582265.1 Zoroaster sp. YZ-2022 | reverse complement strand
TCAGGTTAAAAAGCTGCAGGTGAATACACTAACTTGGATGGTTGATCCTGGAGATTATGCTTATTTTCATGCTTGCTTTCAGCTTTACAGGACCTGGATTTAGATTGATATCACCGGATATCAATATGTCAATTGGAAAGTTGGACTTGTGTTTCCATGATAAGGAATACGGGTGCCCATATATTTCAAATGTTGTAGTCGTTTATGACTTCCATAGACATGAAGTTTAGATGTAGGAAAGGGTTGTGCTAAACCCTCGACCCCACGACCCCTCGACCCCCACGACGTACGCGCGCTCAGAATCATATCGTATCCCAAATCGAATCTGTGTTCGAATACGGCCCCAATTAGAATGCCCTGCACTCCCGTACTACTGAACGTGAACAAACGGAGCTCTTTTAATAATCGAAGATCCTAGGGTTAATTGGGGAAAAATAACTAAATCCTTTTTCCTCCAAAAGTCTAATTTTGAAATAGAATAATATAAAATAGGTTATTAAATGATGAAATAATAGTTGGGATTTTTTCCACGTCCATCAAGTAAAAAATAATGTACATTCGGGGCTGTACGCGCATGCCAGTTTGTGATGTAATGCTTATTGACCAATCAGGATGCCCGAGGAAAGCCATGCGGCCGTCTTGGAAGCGATATCCTTCTACGACCGTAATGAGTTGCAGAAAGAACGTTGCCAAAACTGCGCCCTCACCCAACTCAACTAGCAAAATCCGACATAAGTATGCAATTTTTGGATAGAATATGAAATTATCTACTCGGAATGGTCTAATTAATGGCTTGTGGCATTATAAATTCGTTGATTTCGCGACGACAGGTCGTCATGCAGCAAACAGCGCAACAGGCTAGCCATTTTCGAACTCGGGCTGTAAACAGGTTCCCATTTGGGATACAATTTGACTCTGGCGCAGGCGGCCATGCCACATGCTTGCGCATGGGCATTGCGAAATACATACATACATTCGTATTGCACTGGTGGTAGTGAATTCCGCGAGTACGTGTGCTTCGTTTATATGAGCGTACGGTCGTGGGGTCGAGGGGTCGTGGGTCGTGGGGTTCGTGGGGGTCGTGGGGGTCGTGGGGGTCGAGGGGGTTTAAGAACAACCCGTAGGTAAGCCTACTTGGCTATCAGAGAAGATGAATAGTCCACATGAAAGAAGAAAGATAAGTACCACTCCATGCTGTGCATCCATTGTGCAATTAGGTGAGCATTGTTCCAAACAAAAGAAACAGGAAGAACACTTACGTAATAGGTCATCAACAGTGCAAGCTGTGAGTCACTGTCTGGGTTGACTGATCAAGTCCATAGTGTAGTGTAGTAAAAACACATTCTCACAGTGCAAAGTCCAAAATATATTTCACAGCATAAGTCAAAAATTACTCCATCAATGACAAAACAAAGAGTCCAGTAGAATCCAGGTGTTTAGCTCTACCAGCAATATAAAATTGGAGTCAACACAAAACATAACAGCACTTAGAGAGAAAAAATGAAGCACAACTGTGAAGGTGCTGCCAGCAGTGGGGCGCCCTCAAAACAAAACATATTATTAATCCAAATTGTTTTAGCTGCCCCCTCAAAATATGTAATAATCTTTAAGAAACAAGGAAAAATATCAAAACAAACTAGAGGTATTGAGTTTGTAGAAAACAAACTCAGGGTTTTCGAGTGTGCATCATATGTGTTGACGTCATCACCTAAAGTTGTTAAAAGACAAGAGTTACTTCAGGAGATATGAGTTTTCATAATATATAATTAAAATAACATTTAATGTGCTATACTGAATACATTAACTTCCGGTTCAGATATCCCATATAATTTTAAATTCTTCCAACTGGAAGTTTCGGTTCAATCATGTGACGTCATTCATACTTTACAAAAATTTTCCTCATAATATGGGTGTCAATTGTGCCAAATTTGGTAAAATTCTGTCTAATGTTTTCTCAAGACAGCAAAAAGGGACTTTTTAAAACCTGCCGCTAGAGGGCGATGTTAAGAGCGATGACGTCACGAAATATATTTTTGAAAAGAGCAGATCCCACTCTAACATATAAACCCAGAATGAGTTTTTTCGAAAACCTATTCAGATTTGCGTCAATTAATTCAAGATCTTTCAGATGATGCAAAGATTGTGAACATATCTTGTGTGGTTCATGAGATATGATTTTTTGAAATATTAAACTTTAATTTAGTGTTATTCGATATCTGATGACCTCACCATGACGTCACAACTTAGGATACAATTACATGTTAAGGTCTAACTATGTGTTAAGTTTAAGGTTCTGTGAACTCTGCAACTATATTTTTGTCTATGTTTATGTCTCACAGAGAAGGAGAAGAAAAAGCAAAAAAAACGAACAATAACAAGAGGTGTTCGCGCTATAGCTCGAACACCTAAATATTGCGACTACAGACAGTCAGTGGGATAACGTTCCTTAGGCTAGGGACTATCGCGTGGCTGGTCGACATGGTGTACGGGCACTGCTACACCGATGGACAGATGGTCAGTGCAATACCTAACTAACTTGTAGCGCGACGGCTTGACAACAGGGAGTGTCTGGACGGGTCAGAGTGTGTATTAGACCGCACTAGATAGGCTAGTCCAATGGTCAATTGACGCGCTGTACCACAAATGAGGGACTGAACCGTCGCACTACAAGTTAGTTAGGTATTGCACTGTCAATGTTCAGAAATCCCGCCATTATTTAATAATATATGCAGAGAACATTATAATCATTTGGAACCACACTTCCCACTGAAGGAGAGAAGAAATTTCGGGGTTTATATACTAGAAATCTGGGGAATGAATAAAACATTAGCCCTAGTTTAGCGTCTTAGCCAATGAAAAGCTTGTGACACGTCTAATTAGGGTAGAACGTGTGCAAAATCAGGTCATACAACAGATTCTATTTTCATATAAGGAAGGCATAAAATATCAAAGGCCCTGCCACTAAACCTCGGCGTACCCCAGGGATCAATTCTGGGACCAATGTTATTCATTTATTCCAGTGATCTACGACTTTGTATCCGCCAAAATTGTAAATTATTTATGTATTCTGATGACTCAACATTAACATGTATAGTTCCTCCAGTGCTAATGAAATAGAAATGAATTTGAATATAGCATGAGAATAACTCACAATAAATGCCAACAATACTAAATCTGCTCATTGGATCTAAGAAGAAAGTTTCTACTGCTGACCTTAACGTCACCATTGCCAACAGTCCAGTTATAGTCCAGCCATCTTTAGATACTGTGTGGAGAGGTCGGTACGTATCTCACAATATTCTACTTAACAATGTCTGAGAAGAGCCACAAGGATAATTCTGAAGTGTGCCTTTCAACCCCTCAGCAGATATGATTGCAAAACTTAATTGGCTTTCGTCCCCTGAAAGAGTTAAGTATAAAAAAACTGTTCTTTTCAAATGTATTACCAAAATGACTCCTTTGTATATGAAACGAGACAACCTACTCATATGACACTGAAGGTTCCTTTTCCACGAGTTTTGCAGTAACTTGTACAATATGGAATAATTTGCATGTACAATGAATTATCTAATTTCATTCAAATTTCGCCAAACGCTAAGTCAGTGATGTTTTCTGTTAATATAAGAATTTCCGTTCCATTCATTCAACTGAAACTTGTGCTGATTTACGACGTTGACATTCTCGATTGCCATGGACATTTGGATCCGGATGGGAATTTCCCCGTGTTTTCCCCCAAAAAGGGTTTTCGCTCTTCAATTTATTGCCTTGAATTTGTATTATTTTAAACATTGCATAAATGTACATATCATTTTCTTTGTGATCGCTTTTGAATAACCAAGGATCTCAAGGTAACTAGAATTTAATATTTTAAGTGATATTATTTTCATGTGTATTTTCCTGTGGTTTAATTGTGTGTTTATATGCATGCCCCATGTGGAAATCAGTTTTTAACTGTTTGCGCATACCTGGTAATAAATAAATGCAATGTGGCGAAAGTAAAGTGAGTGACCACTTAGAAAGTAGGACGTGTTCGGAGGGACAAAACTTATTGGGCTGCTATTAGCTTTTGCGTGAGAGTAGCAGAGGGTGTGTAGGAGGGTACAATGCATCCAATGACCAATGACGTGCAATATACCGAGTGAGGAACCGAATAAAACTTTCTTTCATTTTCAGGTTGTGTAATGTGTAAAGTCATCTAGATCGAGTCAACACTTGACCTGCTGACGGACCTTCTGATTAGAGAAGGTTTTAGTAACTGAACCTCTTAATGACACAAAGGGCCAACTTAACTATGTTACTCCGTTCTTCACTTTCCAGAAACAGGAAACCTTCTCAAGATTATCCATCTCTTCATCTGTGGATACATTGTTATGAAGATACATTGTTATGAAGATACATTTCTATGAAGATACATTGCTATGAAGATACATTGCTATGAAGATACATTGTTATGAAGATACATTGTTATGAAGATACATTGTTATGAAGATACATTGCTATGAAGATACATTGCTATGAAGATACATTGCTATGAAGATACATTGCTATGAAGATACATTGTTATGAAGATACATTGTTATGAAGATACATTGTTATGAAGATACATTGTTATGAAGATACATTGTTATGAAGATACATTGTTATGAAGATACATTGTTATGAAGATACATTGTTATGAAGATACATTGCTATGAAGATACATTGTTATGAAGATACATTGTTATGAAGATACATTGCTATGAAGATACATTGTTATGAAGATACATTGCTATGAAGATACATTGCTATGAAGATACATTGTTATGAAGATACATTGTAATGAAGATACATTGTTATGAAGATACATTGTTATGAAGATACATTGTTATGACTGGGCAGGGTCATCATGAGGTGTTTGTAGGGTCAACACAATATGCTTTCAGTCGTGTTCTCATTGGTTCCCATTAAAATCCCATGATGTTCTTGTTAAGTTCCATTGTTTTCCTATTTGTTTACATTGTGTTATTTATAGGTTTCCATGAATTTCTATTTTTCCACAAGGTGCTTCCCTTAATGCGTTCTCAATGCATCCTTCTCAATGCATACCGTGGTGCTTCCATATGATACTATGATACGTTCCATAAGATAACATGGTGCTAACCGCAGAATACCATGTTGCGTTCAGTAGGATGCCACGGTTCATTCCATATAATACCACGGTGCTTCCCATAGGATATGGTGGTGCTTCCCATAGGGGTGTGACACCTTACCGGGTTGGGTTTTAGAGGGGTGCGAAGGGTGCTTTTGCACCCTACTGTGGTCAAATTTTCTGAAAACAATATTTTTTTCTCTCGAATAACGCGAGTTATGAGTAGTTCCCAAAAGACGACGATTACTGAGTTGATTGATTGATTGATTGACTGATAGAAACATTTATTTTCATGCCGACTGCCGACAACAATAAAATACATTATAGTACAGCATTAATAAATACTTAATTTACAATAATTTCACATGTTGAAAAGAGAATACATGAACATGAAATTATTAATTGTATCAACATGTAGCAAAATTGTTTTAGCACATTGTTTTGTTATAATACTTTTCTTTATCGGCAAACAAACCTTTAAGCAGGACACGAGAGGATATACAAAAGACAGGATGACAGCTGATACCCAACAAGTCAATCATTAAAAGAAGAGATATTTGATCAGCAAATTGGCCTCCGCACTCGAGAATATTTAGCCTTCGCTATGGGCCCTTACGGTATTTATTATTACCACAAGCATACAGAAAAAGTAACCAGCCATTTGTAATGCCCTTGCTTAAAAAACATAATAATCATTTGAGCGTCTATAAAAGTGAAGGCTACATAGCACGCAGGAACTAATTATCTACATCCTGCACTTGATATTTGGATAGAAATGGAATATCAATGTCATCTTCTGCTTTAATATGGTAGTGTACTTTCTTCGAATCATTATTTACCTGCAGAAGTTTCAGCTGAATGTGGAGTGTTAATCATGAGACAAATGTGAAAGGCATCTATAAACGTGAAGGCTATAATTGCACACAGAAACTAATTATTTACATCCTGTACTTAATAGTTGAATACGAACATCAATAAGGTCAATTACTATAAAGAAAAGGTTCACAAAAGTGAATGATGTTAATTAACTTTTCGAATAATTATTTAAAATGAACAACCAACCTGCAAAAGTTTCCAGCTCAATGTAGGTACAAATGAAAGGCCAAAAATCTGCGGATTCTGGTCATAGGTCGGCTTCAAATCGGTGCGGTGACGCCATTCAGTGAAATTTGTGATACATGTATACGCGGCTATTGGAACCAGACCAAATTTCGACGTACGGGTCTGAGGCAACGCGCGCGGAGACCAGAAACAGCAGACTTTTTGTTTTTGTTTTTGGCCTAAAACTGTAGACTATAATTAGGGGGAGGCGTATTAATAATAATGAAACTTATAAATAATAATGAAACTTATAAAGCGCCATCTATCTAGAAACCTAATCCGAGGCGCTGGTGATAATGAAAGACACAAAGATATGGAACATTAGATAAACAAAGATAAATACATAAAACAAAATGCACAAAATTAACATTCATTATAAGCTTGTACAAAAAGGTGAGTTTTCAAAAGTTTTTTGAAAGAATTAAAATTGTCACACAGTCTTAAACTTTGTGGAAGCATATTCCAAAGGGAAGGGGCTGCAACAGAAAAAGCCCTATCCCAAAAGTTTTACAAGTTCCATGTGTTACAGTAAGGAAGTTTTGGTTTGCTGAGCGTAGTCCACTGCGATTAGAGTTGTGAATGGTAAGAAGATCTTGAATATGAAGGTGAGTTGCCATGTAGAGCTTTCCATGTAAGAAGACATATCTTGAAAACTATCCGTTGTTGAACTGGGAGCCAGTGTAATTGCTTCAGTGAGGATGTTATGTGATCTGACTTATGAACCATGAATATGGTCCTTGCCGCAGCATTTTGGATTAATTGAAGTCTGTGAATGAGGTTTTTAGGTATTCCATAGAGCAAAGCATTACCACAATCCAAACGAGATGATATGAAAGCATGAATCAATTTCTCAGTACTCTCTTTTGACAGAACTTTGCGTATAGTCTTAATATTCCGGAGATGAAAATAACCAGTTTGACAAATTTTATTAACATGTGATTTCATGGACATTTCGTCATCAAAAACAAGACCAAGATTGCGAGCTTTGGAATTAGCCAAGATAACGCTCTCACCGACTTTAACAGACTTTGATATAATGTGTTTCCTTTGATTTTTGGATGATATGATCAACAGCTCAGTTTTATCATCATTGAAGTTTTAATTTGTTAGACTTCATCCAATGCTTAATCTCAATAACACATTTCTCTATTCGGTCTACTGCGGAATGCTCATCTCCAGGCAGTTTTGGGTTAAATGACAAATACAGTTGAGTGTCATCAGCATAAAGATGGATTTGCAAATTGTATCTGTGAGCTGTTGGTGATGGGGCCAGTATATATTATGAAGAATAGGGGTCCGAGTACAGATCCTTGTGGTACAGATTGAGTCCTGTTGTGTAAATATGACCGAATCCAGTTCAGTGCAGATGACGTAATGCCAGCAGCAGCTTCAAGACGGGAAAGTAATATCTCATGATCAACCGTATCAAAGGCTGCTGATAAATCAAGCAGTACTAGAAATACAGATTTTTTGTTGTCAAGATCACGAAGAATGTCATTTTGGACACGGATTAATGCCGTCTCCGTACCATGGTATTTCCTGTAGGCTGATTGAAGATGATTGAAAAGATTGTGCTTAAACATGTGATCAGATATCTGTGAGGCAACTGCTTTTTCAATAATTTTTGAAATAAATGGTAAATTTGACACAGGTCTATAATTTTTCAAGTCCTCCTGGTCGAGAGATGCCTTTTTCAGCAAAGGTCTAACAAGAGCCTGTTTCATCATGTGTGGGAAAGTGGCAGTTTCTAGTGACAGGTTTACAATATTTGTGATAGTTGGAAGAACAATATCCAAATGATTTTTCAAAATGGAGGTTGGCAGCGGGTCGAGATCACACGATTTACTCGGCGAAGATGTAATAAATTCTCCAACTTCTTGCTCCGAGACTGGTGTAAATTTCTCCAAAAATGAGATCCCTTTCTTACTTTGTGTCCTCTCAATATTAACATTTTGAGTGACTGTATTAGTGACCAGTTGTTCACGAATCTTGGATATCTTGGATGAGAAGAAACTGCAGAATCTTTCAGTTAACTTTCCAACATCATTGTGCCGTGGTAATTTGGGTGAGCCTTTATTTTGCAAAAGTTCTTCAACAACTTGAAAAGTGCTTTTTGATCATCACAGGCGTTAATTTTTGTAGAAGGAAGATTTTGCCTTTTCTATAAGTTTTGTGGCACAGAGCCGTTGCGCTTGGAATAATTTCCTATCAGATAACAGCCTTGTTCTCCGCCAACGTCTCTCGAGCCGTTTTCGGCATTTCTTTGCCTCCTTGATGTCACCATTGTACCATGGGGTACGCGGCCTATCAGTGATACTACGTTTACGAAGTGGCGCATGTTTCTCCAGCAGATCGGAAAGCACTGTGTTGTATTAATTGACAAGTTTATTAAGATCATGTTCTGGGTTTAGTATCAAATCAGATTTGAAGAGTTCTGTGGCAAAACTGTTGTGATCAATTGATTTCAGCTTACGAAGTGAAATTTCACGTCTTGGGTATTTTGGTTTCTGAAGATTTAGATTACAGTGTATTGCAGAGTGGTCTGTAAGCATATCCTCAACAGATACTGACTCTACAATAGCGTCCGATGAGCGACTGATGACTAAATCAAGAATGTGTCCATTCGTGTGAGTCGGGGACTGAACAAATTGTGTAAGACATGTTGAGTCAAGAATGTCCATGAAGCATTTTGTCTCACTATCGGATGATTTTTCAAAATGAAAGTTGAAGTCTCCAACAATGAGCAAGTTTCCAGACTGTATGGATAGAATCGCTAATTCCGAAAACTCATCAAAGAATATCTTTGGGGTTGTCCTATTCTTCTTGCTGGGAGGTGGACGATATATTACAACCAATTTCAGAGGGTTTGCAATTCCAGGAAATGTGAGATTACAGCATATGCTTTCAAAAGATATCGCTGAAAAAGGGTTCGACTGCTCACAAGATATGGCTGCTTTGTGAACAATACCAACTCCACCACCAACTCTATTTGGGCGAGGCACATGAGTTATTTCAAATCCAGAAGGAACAAGGCTACCGAGAATTTTATTATCTTTGTCCGATCCAGAAAGCCAGGTCTCAGTCAATGCAATAATATCAAAATCATTCTCAATGATAAAATCTGCCAATAAATCCGACTTGTTGCATACAGACTGAGCATTTAGAAGGCAAAGCTTGATTTTGGTAAGCAAGCTGACACATCAGATTTGTGAGATGGAGTTCTTAGTGTTCTGGCATTTAGGGCGGCGATCACCTCTTTTACCACGACGTTTTAGTTGATAACGGTTTAAACCAAGTGAAACAATGTTTCCCACACATCTGTAGGTAATCTTGGTAAAACTACAGAGGGATTGCAATTCAAAGGGTTCAATTTTAGAAGCTGTTCAGGTGTGTAAGAAGCTGTTCAGATGTATAAAGAAGCTGTTCAGGTGTATAAAGAAGCTGTTCAGGTGTATAAAGAAGCTGTTCAGGTGTATAATACACTAACTTGGATGGTTGATCCTGGAGATTATGCTTATTTTCATGCTTGCTTTCAGCTTTACAAGGACCTGGATTTGGATTGATATCACCGGATATCAATATGTCAATTTGGAAAGTTGCACTTGTGTTTCCATGATAAGGAATGCGGGTGCCCATATATTTCAAATGTTGTAGTCGTTTATGACTTCCATAGACATGAAGTTTAGATGTAGGAAAGGGGTTGTTCTTAAACCCCCTCGACCCCCACGACCCACGACCCCTCGACGTACGCGCTCAGAATCATATCGTATCCCAAATCGGAATCTGTGTTCGAATACGGCCCCAATTAGAATGCCCGCTGCACTCCCGTACTACTGAACGTGAACAAACGGAGCTCTTTTTTAATAATCGAAGATCCTATAGGTTAATTGGGGAAAATAACTAAATCCTTTTTTCCTCCAAAAGTCTAATTTTGAAATAGAATAATATAAAATAGGTTATTAAATGAGAAATAATAGTTGGGATTTTTTTCCACGTCCATCAAGTAAAAAATAATGTACATTCGGGGCTGTACGCGCATGCCAGTTTGTGATGTAATGCTTATTGACCAATCAGGATGCCGGAAAGCCATGCGGCCGTCTTGGAAGCGATATCCTTCTACGACCGTAATGAGTTGCAGAAAGAACGTTGCCAAAAACTGCGCCCTCACCCAACTCAACTAGCAAAAATCCGACATAAGTATGCAATTTTTTGGATAGAATATGAAATTATCTACTCGGGAATGGTATAATTTGGCTTGTGGCAGCATTATAAATTCGTTGATTTCGCGACGACAGGTCGTCATGCAGCAAACAGCGCAACAGGCTAGCCATTTTCGAACTCGGGCCGTAAACAGGTTCCCATTTGGGATACAATTTGACTCTGGCGCAGGCCGGCCAGCCATGCGACATGCTTGCGCATGGGCATTGCGAAATACATACATACATTCGTACTGCACTGGTGATAGTGAATTCCGCGAGTACGTGTGCTTCGTTTATATGAGCGTACGGTCGTGGGGTCGAGGGGTCGAGGGGTTGTGGGTCGTGGGGGTCGTGGGTCGTGGGGTCGTGGGTCGAGGGGGTTTAAGAACAACCCGTAGGAAAGCCTACTTGGCTATCAGAGAAGATGAATAGTCCACATGAATGAAGAAAGATAAGTACCACTCCATGCTGTGCATCCATTGTGCAATTAGGTGAGCATTGTTCCAAACAAAAGAAACAGGAAGAACACTTACGTAATAGGTCATCAACAGTGCAAGCTGTGAGTCACTGTCTGGGTTGACTGATCAAGTCCATAGTGTAGTGTAGTAAAAACACATTCTCACAGTGCAAAGTCCAAAATATATTTCACAGCATAAGCCAAAAATTACTCCATCAATGACAAAACAAAGAGTCCAGTAGAATCCAGGTGTTTATGCTCTACCAGCAATATAAAATTGGAGTCAACACAAAAACATGACAGCACTTAGAGAGAAAAATGAAGCACAACTGTGGAGGTGCTGCCAGCAGTGGGCGCCCTCAAAACAAAACATATTATTAATCCAAATTGTTTTAGCTGCCCCTCAAAATATGTAATAATCTTTAAGAAACAAGGAAAAATATCAAAAAAAACTAGAGGTATTGAATTTGTAGAAAACAAACTCAGGGTTTTCGAGTGTGCATCATATGTGTTGACGTCATCACCTAAAGTTGTTAAAAGACAAGAGTTACTTCAGGAGATATGAGTTTTCATAATATATAATTAAAATAACATTTAATGTGCTATACTTAATGTGCTATACTGAATACATTAACTTCCGGTTCAGATATCCCATATAATTTTAAATTCTTCCAACTGGAAGTTTCGGTTCAATCATGTGACGTCATTCATACTTTACAAAAATTTTCCTCATAATATGGGTGTCAATTGTGCCAAATTTGGTAAAATTCTGTCTAATGTTTTCTCAAGACAGCAAAAAGGGACTTTTAAAACCTGCCGCTAGAGGGCGCTGTTAAGAACGATGACGTCACGAAATATATTTTTGAAAGAGCAGATCCCACTTAACATATAAACCCAGAATGCTTTTTCGAAAAGCTATTCAGATTTGCGTCAATTAATTCAAGATCTTTCAGATGATGCAAAGATTGTGAACATATCTTGTGTGGTTCATGAGATATGATTTTTTGAAATTTTAAACTTTAATTTAGTGTTATTCGATATCTGATGACCTCACCATGACGTCACAACTTCGGATGCAATTACATGTTAAGGTCTAACTATGTGTTAAGTTTTAAGGTTCTGTGAACTCTGCAACTATGTTATTGTCTCTGGATATGTCTCACTGAGAAGGAGAAGAAAAAGCACAAAAAAAACACGAACAACTAGAGGTATAGAGTTTGTAAAAAACAAACTCAAGGTGTTTGGGGGTTCATGTTATGGTGTCATCACCTAAAGTTGTTTAAAAATGCAAAATAAATCCAAAATGTTAACATTGTATAAGTTTGTATTTAACAGAAATAAAGAGCATATTTTAAGTGTACTATGAATTAAAGAGCTTTTTATTATCAGATTATTGTCTTTCTCCCAGTTATGATAAACAACATTTAAGAAATCTAATCCTTAATAGAGCGCCCATTATTACAGCTAAAATGGGGAGACATTGCAGGAATGAGTCAAGCCAGGCAGCTATTTTTTCTGCAGTACAATTCCTCATTCACTTACAAATTCCCATAAAAATCTAATGTTACAAAGGTTGAAAGGTTCTTCAATAGTTAATTCACCAAAAACTTTCACGAGCATGTTAGTCTATTGAGTAGAATGCTTGTTCTCAAGGTGTTTGGTTGTTCATCATGTTATGACGTCATCACCTAAAGTTGTTTAAAAGTACATTAATTAAGTTGGAACTTGGTAAATATGGTTTTCTCTTCAGAAAAGTTTCATGACAAAATTCGCATCCGTGTTGCCAAGTGCGACTTGACAAGAAACTACGGCTATGGAGATAAGTTCAGCATGTGATTTGACTTCAGACTAGCTAGACCACGGAGCGTGCAATGAAAATGCATTCAGAAATTGAGTTTCGTGACGCATATCAGGCATGAGCGTACAAACAGTTTAAGACTAGACAATTACTTGTAAATTCTAATATATAAATCCACACTCACAAAATTTGCCAGTTTGGCAGATTATTTGCATCTGAACTATGACATGAAAATAGCGCCCTCTTTCGGCCATTCTTAGAAAACTACATTTTCAATGGAGATTTTTGTATAATTGAATAGTTCACATGGGCTGTTTTTTTAAATGTTTCCCTACCCTAATCTGTCAAATCGGTCCAGTCAGGTAGGGAAGAGTTTGGAAAGGGGATTCCATATTTGGGAAATATTTGATGTCATTGTAAAGAAATGAACCAGTTTAAAAAAAATCTTGCCTTGAATAAAAGGTCTGAACCCAACTTTTCCCTGAACGTCTAACCCCCCCCCCCCCCCAAGTTTTCCAATTTAATTGATCATGTAAAAAACTTCTAAATTGTCCATTCATTTCAATATTTTGGGGTTTCATTTCCCATTTCTCATCTCCTTACCTTGAGCTCCACCCTCTTTAGGCAACCTTGGATCTAACCCTACCTACATCAAAGACCAATTTGTGAATCTTTTCTCATCTTTAAAAAGAAAATTATTGGTTATTAATTGTCAACGTTTTGTGTAAATATTTAAATTGATAAAACACATTCTTCGTTAAAACACAAAATTAATAAGATATTTATATAAAGGAAATGCGAAACAACATTATCTTTTGAATGACACTTCTGCTTTATTTTGTCATGGTCATGATACTCCTTTTCCATCCATTTTTGCATCCATCAATAATAATCCATTTCATACAGGATAAAGGTTATCCAAACTTCTAGGTCTAATTTGCAATGAAAAGAATAATTTTTTTCTTAAGTACAAAATACAAAATAAGTGAACCTGTAGTCCCTAACATTAATTGGATTTGGCTAGTATTGTTAAATCTTTGGCACTTAAAAAAACTTTTACTGGTGCATGAAAAGAAAGTCAACAGAATGTTTTAATTAAAGTTAATGGTTAAAGGGGCAACATTATCTCAATCAGAGTAAACTTTCAACGGGTCATGGAATCAGTATCCTAGTGTAAGATGAACAAAGCGGGTGATTGAAAATTACTGGCTCATTTGTTAAGCAGTCTGCAAGGATAAGTCATCTGAAGTTGATGGCCAGGGTAGCTGTAATGCCATGTGATTTCTTCATTATAAGTGTATTATATAGTACAGCTGATGCATTGAAGAGTGTGTGAAGATAGGCACTTTCATGTGAAAATCTCTCTGCTTCTCCAGCACCTTCACTGCTGTCTACACTCACTGGCCAAAAGTATTGCAACATGCTCAAAATCGCAATTTACAGTAACAGGTGAGATGATCATTTAATCTGATTTCATCGATCGTGTATTACATAATTTTCGAGCAAGAACAGTAAAAAAGAACATTGACTTCAAAACACAGGCACTTTCAAGAAGTCTTAAGTAGTGTAAATAAAATAAAATAACTTATTGTAACACAGTTCTCCAAACTGAACTTTGGTGTATGTTGCAATACTTATGGCCAGTGAGTGTATATCAGTATCAGTACATAATGTATCTGAGCCAACTGCAGTCTCTACCAGTTCTTTTGCAGCTAGAGATTGGCTGTACACCAAGTCAATTGTATTCTTAGTAAATTATCTATGAATTACCAGTGTAGGAAATGTACTTTTCAGACATGTTAGTTTTCAGATTGTGGGACCTGTACTTACTGCAGTCAACTCCCTCCATTTCTTGTACGCACTTGATGAACTTACGATGTAATGACTTTGTGAAAAGAATTTCATTGTTTTCTTCTGGATGACTTCTTCACAGAATTTTATTTATGCATCATTGTACCAAATAGGTATTTCATCTGATGGATCTGGCCTTGTCAAGAATTGGGTACATACTCATTATAGCAAAGACAATGATAGCAAACTTCTAAACCCACAAGATCTTTATCTTCGATTTGCAAAAGTAACCTCTCATCTTTCCGTTGGGCATGCAATCAAGGTTTGGCACTGTGAAAACAGTTTTTCTCAATTTTTCTCGGTTTGTCAGGGAGGAACTCTGATGAAGACCACGGTTTTCTTCTCTGGGGTTCAATGCTGCATTCTCACCGCTCAACCTCATCTTGACCTAAATATGTATGAAGAAAGAATGATAAATATTTAATAGAAATAGAGGAATAACTGAGTAAGGGGAATGGGCATTGTAGACAGAAAGAGATTGAAAATTAACAAAAATACACACACAAGACAAGGTAAACAGATAGAAAGAAACGAAAAAGCAACATCTAACTTGAAACAATTTTACTGCATACTAAGCTTGGGTGATAAACACGATATCGAATATTGCGATAACTTTTTTATTCGATTACAATATCGAGAACCTATTTAAGTTATCGGCATATCGGCGAATCGCGAATACAAATATATCACAATATAATATAAATCGACATTGTGAGTCAAGTCAGAAATTCCATGGAAATAAAATCATTAGTCTTTTGAGCTTTTAGAAATGAGAAACAAAAGCAAACTACTTCAGAAGTACATACACGCTCTGCAAATAAATTTGCAATTTATTGTGACACTTGTAGAGAGGTACATACCTGTGGTTATCGGCTCTAAAGCAATCATGCATGAATGCAAAAAAAGAATTGCGATATTATTGAAAATTGCAATATATGTTTGCCGATATATCATGGATAAAAATATCGTTATCGCCCAAGCTTACTGCATACTTGAAACTTGATTGAATTTTTGGAAAGAATGTCACATCCAACCGCCACTTTTTAAGGGTTTTTTTTGAAAATAAATTCCAACCACTAACCAGTTAAAAATTATTCTATCGATTTTTGGTGAAACTATCTTTAAAATCCACTTTTATGATGGTTTTCGGACTTTATTTCCTTCTAAAAATCCTCCCCTTTCAGAAAATAGAAGGATCATATTATAGTTGCCACTGCACATGTACAATGACTGTTGGTCACTAATTGTGGAATTTACATCAGACTGACATGACTGAGGAATTCATCGTATACCAAAATGGCTGATTTTCATGAAATAAATATCCTGGAATAATTTGAAGTATATGTCCATCATCATCCATATGTTCTCCACCTTACGAGGTAGGTAAGATTACTTTATTGGTTATATTGAATGAGAAAAAGTGGCGGTTCAATTCGACATTCTAACCGAATTTTTCAATATTTGCCTACCTTGATGTTTCTGTTTCTTCTCATTTCTTCCTCTCAGCCCTGCAAATGGCATGGAAGCATTTGTACCACTCTGAGTGGTACCCATAGATCTGTAAATCAAATGGTAATTAATTTTAGGAATGTCGGCTATTCATCCATACATGTAAAATAATAAATAATTGGGTCAGCATCCATCTTCATTGTATACACTATGAAAAAATCCAAAACTTTAGTTCAGCTTGAAGTTCATTTCCATGCTTATTCACACCGCCGAAGGTTGAATATTCTTGGTTCATATACAAAGTTATGTTTGTGCAACTAGTATTACTTTTAAGCATCTGATAAAACTCTATTATAAAGATCCCATTTTTCAACAGTGCTGATTTTTACCAAAAAAGTGCCCCTTTCAGGATTTTCATGGATTTGGGGTGGTTAAGGTTTGTTTATTTTGTTGGTCAAGGTTATTTTGTTGGTCAAGGTATTAACATGGTAACTATTGAAAATAATCACCAGGAATGATCTTTTTTTGAAATTGTCACTAAAAAAGTATGATGATATCAGAAGTACATACACACTCTGCAAATAAATTTGCAATTTATTGTGACACTTGTAGAGGGGTACATACCTGTGGTTATTGGCTCTAAAGCAATCATGCATGAATGCAAAAAAAGAATTGCGATATTATTGAAAATTGCAATATATGTTTGCCGATATATCGTGGATAAAAAAAATCGTTATCGCCCAAGCTTACTGCATACTTGAAACTTGATTGAATTTTTGGAAAGAATGTCGTATCCGACCACCACTTTTAAAGGGTTTTTGGGAATTTTTTTGCAACCACTAACCAGTTAAAAATTATTCTATCGATTTTTGGTGGTACAGAAAGCGAAAACTATCTTTAAAATCCACTTTTATTTCCCTTCTAAAAAATCCTCCCCTTCAGAAAATAGAAGGATCCTATTATAGTTGCCACTGCGCATGTACAAATGACTGTGCTGGTCACTAATTGTGGAGTTTACGACATCAGACTGACATGACTGAGGAATTCATCGTATAGCAAAATGGCTGATTTTTCATGAAATAAATATCCTGGAATAATGTGAAGTCGGTCGGATGCGACATTCTACCCGTATTTTTCAATATTTGCCTACCTTGATGTTTCTGTTTCTTCTTAATCTTATTTCTTCCTCTCAGCCCTGCAAATGGCATGGAAGCATTTGTACCACTCAGAGTGGTACCCATAAATCTGTAAATCGAATGGTAATTAATTTTAGGAATGTCGGCTATTCATCCATACATGTAAAATAATAAATAATTGGGTCAGCATCCATCTTCATTGTATACACTATGAAAAAATAACCCAAAACTTTAGTTCAGCTTGAAGTTCATTTCCATGCTTATTTACACCGCCAAAGGTTGAATATTCTTGGCTCATGTACAAAGTTATGTTTGTGCAACTACAATACATGTAGTATTACTTTTAAGTATCTGATAAAACTCCATTATAAAGATCCCATTTTTCAACAGTGCCGATTTGTTTCCCAAAAAAGTGCCCCTTTCAGAATTTTGATGGATTTGGGGTGGTTAGGGTTATAGTTTATTTTGTTGGTCAAGGTATTAACATGGTAACTATTGAAAATAATCACCAGGAATGATCTTATTTTTAAATTGTCACTACACGATACTGAGGGACAGATCACAATGAGATAGTAAAAGTCTGAAGACATAAGTTAAATTGTCAAGGATATTTTCATATAGGCCTAAGTCCAACTATTTTACAAAATATATGTAGTCTGATTAGGTCCAGATATTTTTCAAATTCTTTTAAAATTAATTCCTACATTACCTGTAGTGTAACGTTAGCTGCGACGTATGTTATGTACGTTAGCTCCAACAGCCCTAACGCTTAGACATTGGCAATATCACACTCAACCATACCGTCTATTTCTTCCATCCACTTGCACATGAAAGAATCTTTGTCCAACTCATCTCCAAAAATGATAACAATTTGGATTCCATGCTAAATTAGTACATTTTCTGCGACGCATTTTCTGCAGACGGGCCCGACACTCAGGGAAGCCATTGTTTTTGCTGCTGCATGGTACTATACTGTGCGCGTGCATGCATGGCAGGTCATGACCTGCGCGGTCTTCGTAAACTCGAACTATTCTATTCTAATTAGATAATGCATACACACACTATAGGCCGATATGTCTGTGTGTAAGAGAACGTCAGTATGGCTGTGCTTCTGAATAGTTGTTCGTTTAAACTTCTGTTTTCGACCGGAAGGAGAGGTCAAATTGGGTTCATGTCTGTGTAAGAAATGTGACATAGTTCAAGGTCTTTAAGATGATGCAAAGATTGTGAAAATATTTTCTGTGGTTCATGAGATATGATTTTTTGAATTTTTTGAAATTTTCAACTTCCGGTTTCGACCGGAAGCAGAGGTCGGATTGGGGTCACGTCTGTGTACGAAAAATCACATAATTAAAGATATATAACATGCTGCAAAGACTGTGAAAATATCGTTTGTGGTTCATGAGATATGATTTTTTGAAAATATTAAACTTTGATTTAGTGTAATTCGATATCTGATGATCTCACTATGACGTCACAATTTGACATAAAACTACATGTTAAGGTCTAACTATGTGTGAAGTTTTAAGGTTCTGTGAACTCTGCAACTATGTTTTTGTCTCTGGATAATTCTTATTAAGAAGAAGAAGAAGAAGAAGAAGAAAAAAAAAACCGAACAATATCAAGAGGTGTTTGGGCACCAACCCAAACACCTAAAAACCCGAACAATAACAATAGGTGTTTGGGCACCAACCCAAACACCTAATTATATCCACTGGATCAAATCTGATAATTGCTTGCCCTTTTCATTTTTTTATGGAAAACCTTTCAATTCTAGATTTAAATGAACCCAACATTGGTATTTATGTCTTGGTATTAAGTCTTGTACAAAAATAAATTTAATTGATGGACTGCATGTTTATATACTGAGAGTGATCTTTATTTATAATATACATCACTTTCAGGTTAAGTTTATAACAAAAATATAATGATAAATTGACAATGATAGTGACACTGTAATGAAATATCTCCTTATTGTGATATGCTTATAAATTGTCTTTGTTTTCACCTAATCTGCAAATAATTAAAAAATAATTCATAAAATTTGAAAACAAATTCTACATTGATTTTTACATTTTCAAGGTTGTACACATGATTGGCAAAATGTCTGTAGCCATACTAATCAAGAGTTCCATGGGTGCTTGTAAATTGCTAATAAAACAATGAAATACATATTTATTTTAACTGTCTGTTGGGTTTCATGACTTGACTTTTGTGGTTACACATTTCCCTCCTCCACAATCAATTGAAACCACTTTGTTGACTTGTTTAACCTACTTGTAACCAATCTAGAAATGAGTGTACATGGTCTTACACATGTAACAAGTGAATTGACTTTAGTGTAAATGAACCCAAACATGATGCTTTGTTGACAAGAAAACAGAATCAATCTGCATTTATAATAAATGTACTCTCTGTATGTACGATATAGTGACAGTTCAGAATGGGTGACATTCAGGGGTTGTCATTGGAATCGGTAATTTTGGAATAAAATGTCTGCCCCCTCCCCCCAAGTTCTTGGTGATGGCATGTACTGCCACTGGTGATGAACCAACACATTTGTTGTTTTTTTCTTGTTTTTTTAATTCTTTGGTCTATCATTGCAGAGAAATTTCAGAGAAGTTCTAATTTATGTGAATGAGGAAAATAATGTCACAGTGAACATGCTGTAAAAAATAATAGGAAGGTTTTATAAGTATATGGACCAAGAATAAAGTATTTGAAAATTCAGATAAGTTCTAATTTATGTGAATGGGGAAAATAGTGTATAATTTTGGAGTAGCTGGACCATTAAAATTGAAAAGGGCATTGGTTTGTTTTCAAAATTGCACACAATTATTCTTGACAATGTGTAATAAATTAAAGAAATGTTCTTGCACGAAACTCACATCAAAAGAGAAAGGTATATAAGGAAATTGCAGAGTCTCATATACTCATATAATTTCATGTGATTGTGAGGGATGTCTGAGAGAGGCCTCAGGGAGCAGAACCTACAAGTACATGTATTGTGTCATGAATATTGTGCATTTTTCCTGTGAAATAATTGTCTATGTAAGTTTATTTGTATCTGAGAAGGGTAAACAATTTAGGAAAAGTGCAGGCTACTTATTTAATTTGTGCACAAACTGAAGATTTTTGGAGAAAACGAAAATTACTAAATATATGGCATAACATTTCTACTGAAAAATTGCCATAACCTTAACAACTGAATTTTCCTATCCTTATTTATATTCTAAATACATTTTGGTGACATCTGTTCATATTTTGTTAGAAAAGTGCTGAGTTGTTTACTGTCCAAAGTATGTTCACGTAGGCCTAACTAACGTTAGTTGAACAGGCACAATGCAACGACGAATGGACGACTTAAAAAATGGCTTTTCTTGTATAAAAACACGAAGATAAATACAGGAAATCCTCTTAAAAAGTAACTTCAAGATACCTACTCTTTATGACTGTTTTGGCGATCCATTTTTACAGCCTAAAAAAATTACGTCTGGGCCATGGGCACCACACACGCAAACAGCGTCGATATCGATTGTACATACATGTAGCTGCATTGTAACCAAATATCGTGTACTACACGATATTTGGTTACAATGGATATACATGTACAATCAATATCGACGCTGTTTGCGTGTGTGGTGCCCATGGCCCAGACTAGGTTGCGCCTTGCGGCGCTATACGATCTTTGATTCTTTCATGCAACGTATATGAAACGTTTTAAATATTAAACTTTTTAGCGTAATTCGATACCTGATGACATAATCATGACGTCACAGCAAACGGTTTCGTCAGCTTGTTATGTTCTGTTCATGTGTTAAGTTTGAAGGCTGTATATGCTTAGCAACTGGATGCCTTTGTTGCCGGACAGCCGCCACTGAGAAAAAGAAGTAAAAAAAACAAAAACAGTACAAAAACAATAGGTGTTCGCGCTGTCGCTCGAACACCTAAAAAACAGTACAAAAACAGTAGGTGTTCGCGCTGCGCGCTCGAACACCTAAACAAACCGAACAAAAACAAGAGGTGTTCGCGCTGTCGCTCAAACACCTAAAAAACAGTACAAAAACAATAGGTGTTCGCGCTGCGCTCTCGAACACCTAAAACAGTACAAAAACAATAGGTGTTCGCGCTGCGCGCTCAAACACCTAAAAAACAGTACAAAAACAATAGGTGTTCGCGCTGCGCGCTCGAACACCTAACTAGAGCTCAAGTGTTTGTTGGAACAAACACACGGTGTTCGAGTCCACTTCCGGTTCAATCAAATTATCAACGATGATATCAACATCATATTTTACAAAGGTGTATCATCTTTTATTATAACAATATCAATTTCATATTCAAAAATATATTAATTTTGCATTAGAATGTGTTGACTTTGGTCTTCCTGTTTAGACCGGAAGTAAAGGTCAGAACAGGTGATTTGAAGGTGATATATGTGACACAATGAACCTTCCTCATGATCATGAAAAAATAACGTTAGTACTTGCTTTGGTTCAATTTCTGAGATTGGAAAATAATCCCTTTTTTAAAAATGCCACTGGGGCGCTCTGAACTTTGATGATGTCATCAAACATATTTTTTGAGAATATAAGATGTCACTATCACTTTATTCGCAGAAGTCATATTCAAATTTCCAATGATTTTTGAGATTATTATTTTTCTAAACCTGCCACAAGATCGCACTGTGACAGATGATGACGTCATCCTTCACATTTTTAAAAAGGTCACATGTTAATAGTAATCTCGTCCACATGAGACCCACTTTGGGAGTCATATTTTTGGAGTCATACTTTTGTTTATTTTTCCATTTTTCACAGCGCGTTATCTAAACGGGCAGTAAATTGTGGTCCGCTTTCGTCTTTTTCACTGGTTTCGGATCGAAATTGAAGTCTGAAGCTATATGTACATGTACACTGGTGTATAGCCTACACTGATGTTTGAAAAGGCACTAACACAAACAACCTGGGCCTACCCATTGAAATATTTTTGCGTGAAAGAAAAAAGTGCACATAAATTCTTGAATTTTTAGTCTTATGAAATGTATTGAAATGAGCCGTTGCGCTCGGATAACATTCAAAAAGCATACTTAGCTTTCAAACTTCAACTGGACGGATGATTAATGATGTCTGGGTTTAACTTTGAATATGTCTGTTTTTAATAGAATATGCCACTAAATGTACACTGGTGTATGACAATGAACCATAAATAGCCTAAAACTGTTTGGAAAGGCACTAACATAAACAACCTGGGCCTACCCATTGAATTATTTTGGCGTGAAAGAAAAAAGTGCACATAAATTCTTGTATTTTTAGTCTTATGAAATGTATTGAAATGAGCTGTTGCGCTCGGATGGCTTTCAAAAAGCATATTAGCTTTCGAACTTCAATTGGACGGATGATTAATGGTGTCTGGGTTTAACTTTGAATATGTCTGTTTTTAATAGAATATGCCACCAAATGTACACTGGTGTATGACAATGAACCATAAATAGCCTACACTTTTGGAAAGGCACTAACATAAACAACCTGGGCCTACCCATTGAATTATTTTGGCGTGAAAGAAAAAAGTGCACATAAATTCTTGTATTTTTAGTTTTATGAAATTTATTGAAATGAGCCGTGGCGCTCGGATGGCTTTCAAAAGCATATTAGCTTTCAAACTTCAACTGGACGGATGATTAATGGTGTCTGGGTTTAACATGTCTGGTTTTAATAGAATATTTCACCAAATGTACACTGGTGTATGACAATAAACCATAAATGCTGATATTTTGAGATATCTGCAAACACATTCTTAATATGGTTTGTTTTTAAAAAGGAACTATACATCTCAAATGGCATCTCAAATTACATCTAAATATTAAATAAATTCTTGATATTTATGATGTGGAGAAGTACAAAATGTACAAACTCTGCATCTACTGCATGAGTGTAAGTGAATCACATGGTCTAAACAAACATAGAAATAATAGAATCAGTGAATGTTCAAGTCACGTTTATACTTTCCTTCGCTTAAACTGTCTCATTGGTTATTTTATTTACTACCTATAGGCCATGATATGGGTTTGGAGGTAACCTCTGCTTCATCATTATGTTGTCTTATCTTAAAGTTCATAAATGTAATTAATTGTTCAATGTAAAATCGGCCATGAACACGGGAAATCTCGCTTTACGCATTTACCACTGATTCTCATTTTAAAATATTTTTGCCCATAACTGAAAACTCTGACTATTGACAAATTATACAAGTATTAAGATACATAAATTAACTAACTTTGTATTCAGATATGTAGTATTCAAATCTTGAAATATAGAAAAAGAATAATACAGAAGAAGATTTATGTGGCGAGTTTCGGAGAAGAAACAAATATGTATGACTTATAGGATTGCTGACTATTCTGACAGCCCATAATTCCGACTGCCAACTCGGACAGAATTTAAATTCGCCAGTGAGATAAGTCTTTAGTCAAATTTATCGGCCTAGTAGTGTAGCTCATGGGGGATGGCAGCTCCTTGCCCTCTTTTGACATAAATTACGGAAATAAAGAATTGTTTCGTCTATGGAAAAATAATACTACTTAAATAGAGCTAATATTCAGTTATGAGATCTCTGACTTAATTTGTTTTAAATGATTTGTAAGTATAACAATGAACCACTAGACTGAACTGCGAGGCGTAGACTCATTATAAACAGTATACTATTTTCAACGGATTAATCTCTGGTGATTTAATGCCTAGTTATTTGTGACCTGAATATCAAGTTGTTCCAATGGAGCCATTTGAAGCTATAGTTACTGACCAACGGCAGCAAATTTTAATGCTCGCCCAAAGTGAACCTTGATTTAGTCCCAGCCTGCAATTTTATGGTACACTTCTTGTACCATGATTGTACGTCCACATATCGGCAAATAACTTTTTCTACTGGCCCAAAATTTCTATGCTTAAAAAAGGATTGTGGAATTAGTTTTACTTTTTAATCCTCTACTGCCGTGAGTAACTATAATCCGACAGGTTTTGCTTCTGAAATAATTTAATAAAGTTCCATGTGGACACGCAAGGACAAGGGGCTCTGCTGTGTAGGGCTTACTGCATAGACGCGGTGTTGGGACCATCTGTAGGGTCATTGATGACATAAGAGTGAGGTGCCGGTGTGCTGGACGATTGACTACACCAGCCCCGGCAAAAAAGTTTGCATTGTCGGCACAGTGGCGATACTCCTGATTCAGTCAAACTCTAAGTGCAAGTCTTCATAACAATTTTCTTCATAACAATTTATTGTATGATGTTAAAATTTAAACCCCTGTCTCAATATCATGTGTAATTTTTTAAAAGTTTAAACCAAGTATAACAAATTGGGGAAAATACCAAAAATAGGATTGTGATCTACTCGAAGAAGTACACAGTGCATGGTATGTACAAGTCTTATTTTTCGTTTCAATTTTCTCCATAGCAATTTATTGTTTGCATGTATGACTTGAAATTTTCAGACATGATTTAAACTCCTGTCTCAATATCATGACTAAAAATGTTAAACAATGTGTAAAATGAATTTGTATCCACTCGAAAGAACAAGTGTGTTTGGGGAAACTGTATCATGGCCATTCTATGTCAAATAAAGAGAATCTGGTGGAGTCATCAGCTCACATCATTTCCAACCTTCACAATAGAACCTGCCTTTTATGAATGCAAGACCTTGTGTATGTAGACAACCACCTGAGCCATGGTCAGGACATGTTGAATAGGACCACTCAAGTGTTGAGGCAGGATATTGCTTAATCTTCTGTTGTGATGGAGCAATTTTACATTTGTTTACAATCGGCATTTCTTTTTAAAATCTAAAAAAAAATGGACATAAGTTAATTTACAGGTTTTTTGTAATTTCTGTAGAATATTCTTCCTCAAATATAACTACTACATGATAAAGTTGGAAGAAAGCTTGCATCCGTGCTTTCCATCTTTCCCTGCCACCCGCAGAAGAGTTGTCAAAAAGTAAATAATTCCCAATTCAAACAAAATTAAATGTAATTATATCCACTGGATCAAATCTGCTTGCCAACATTGCCAACATTGGTATTTATCTCTTGGTATTAAGTCTTGTACAAAAATAAATTTAATCTTTATTTATAATATACTTCACTTTTAGGTTAAGTTTATAACAAAAATATAATGATAAATTGACAATGATAGTGACACTGTAATCAAGCATTTCCTTATTGTGACATGCTTATAAACTGTCTTTGTTTTCACCTATACTGCAAATAATTAAAACATAATTTATAAAATTTGAAAACAAATTCTACATTGATTTTTACATTTTCAAGATTGTACACATGATTGGCAAAATGTCTGTAGCTGCATCCATACTACAGAATTACAACCTAAAGATCAGATGCCATTTTGTACATAAATTGTTAGACATTGAAATAATCAAAGCGTTGTATGGGTGCTTGTAAATTGCTAATAAAGCAATGAAATAAATATTTATTTTAACTGTCTGTTGGGTTTCATGACTTGACTTTTGTGGTTACACACTTCCCTCCCCGACCTGTTTAACCTACTTGTAACCAATCTAGAAATGAGTGTACATGGTCTTACACATGTAACAAGTGAAATGACTTCAGTGTAAATGAACTCAACTATGATCCTTTGTTGACAAGAAAACAGAAACAATCTGCATTTATAATAAATGTACACTCTGTATGTACGATTTAGTGACAGTTCAGAATGGGTGACATTCAGGGGTTGTCATTGGAATCGGTAATTTTGGAATAAAATGCCCGGCCCCTCCCCCAAGTTCTTGGTGATGGCATGTACTGCCACTGGTGATGAACCAACACATTTGTTTTCTAAAATTCTTTGGCTATCATTCCAGCACTATAGAATCCAAGAACTAGTGAAGGGGAGGGGCAAACAAGCAATACAAGTATAAGGGGTAAAACTTGTAGCTTTGCATGATGAGGATGATAAGTAAGACTAACTGCGGTGACACCATGTGGAATCTCAATTGACTAGTAATTAGTTCTGAAAAGAACTGGTGGTACAACTCGACGTTTCGATATGCTCTGATCGTCCTGAGGACGATCAGAGCATACTGATCGAAATGTCGAGTTGTACCCCCAGTTCTTTCAGAACTACTACTACTCAATTGATATTCCACTTGTGGTCACCGCAATTAGTCTTACTTAAGTATAAGGGGCCCAAATTACCAATTCCATTGACTGACGACTATTGCTTCATTATGTCGAAAATCACACCCAGCATAAATTCTGCATAGCTGAAGTTGCAAGATGTTTCTGTCCTCTTTCTAAAAAAGATTTAAGATTGAAAATAGGAGTAAGGGCTTAGATTTAAATAAATGTTGTTTAAATGACATGGATTGGAAAGGTGGTTATCAGATACACCCCTTCTCTTGGACTGAAATGCCAGTACTGCTATAGCAAAAAATAATAACAAATTATACTAAACCTTAATTTTTTGTAATAAACAACCATTAAAACTAAATGAAATGTTCATCATTGGTATTTGATAATGAACATTAACTTCAACCTTGTAACACTTTAACATTAGATCTCCTGAAAATTTTGTGAAAATCTGTGAAAATTTATTAAAAATAGGTGCTCCCCCTCATGTTTCATAAAGTTATGTCTGGTAACTTCTTGAATTTTAAAAATTTATTTTTTTCTCTCTAAGATAAAAGCACTTTGGACAAATTAATTTGGTCATTAGGCCTATGTGTCCCAACCAAATAAAAATGTTTGATAATATGAGAATCTAAACCAAAATTCAAGCTTCCCTTTCACCATTTTTCCTGTCAAATATGTAGAGTATGTAATCAGGGGTTTCACATAATTGCCAGGGGACATTGACATAATTGTGTTCATTATGTACACATGTACATCATGTTATGTCTACCGATGGCAATGCAAGATACTCACCCAGAATCACCCGATACTCCAAATTTGTGTCAGTAGATAACGTCTCAAAGGATCAATTTCATCTTGCTATTAACAAGCACAGATTATAATCTGGTAATCTGGATTACAATTGGTGTCGTTTACAATCGGCACATGCATATCGCGTAGCATGCAGCAATGGCACGCTTAATTCACACGGACGTCACAGTACCCGTTGGTTGACGGGTTGACGACGATCGTTTCATGAATAATCAAATTGTTTCTGTATAATCGTGTAACAGTCGTAATAACGTTCTAATTAGGCTATAACTATTTTATGTTCTTCTTTAAATTAAATGTTTAAGATAAAATAGTCACGGGGCTGGCCGATCGCGACGCGGGAACTTTTCCTCGCTGATTCTTTCTATTTTTTCTAACGTTAGTTAATGTTATTGTTAATGTTATGTTTTAGCAATTGATTTTTGGAGTCATTGGATCACCTTTCATACACTAACGTTACATGTAATTATTAACGTTATATCAGACATCGCTGAATGGTAAGTTTGACCTAACGTTGTATGATTATGGGCCTATAGCCCTAGGCCTACGGTAGTAGTAGTAGTACTAGTACTACTCGTCCTATCATTTGTTTTTCTCAATCGGACCACCTGGCTAATTCTAAATTTAGGACTCCCTCCGTATCCTTGGCCGTAGCCCTACATGTACAAAAAAGGAGCGATTTTTTTTCAACTTTTGATCAGCTAATTATTACAATCGAACGTGTTAGGCCTATGTATAAGTTTGCTATTGCGAGATTGGTAATTTTGGTGAAATTTTAATAGCCTAGCCAGCCCTGTTACATTAGGCCAATGAAAGTTGATTACTAGTTTCTCGTCAGCCATTTATCAAATTTTTGTGATTTTTTTTTTTCATTATTCATTATTCATTATTTTTCATCAAGGAAAAATGCAACCCATACACATACACAAACTGCCATTTTGAAACAGATTTAGGTTCTATAGTAAATAATGATGGTGCAAACCCATTCAGTGACACCACATCTTTGTTGACTTTTGTTTTTGTTTTCCAAGATGTATTTGTCATACAAATTGAAATACAGTGAATCCGTATTTGACTATTTCCAAAATTTGTCAATTTGACAATGAGTTTTGTGGGAATAGTAGGCTTTTTTGTATGAACGTACCAATAATGACCGATTGGTCAAATTGGGGGAATGTGTAAAAGAGACAGGATATTTTTTCAGATCCTTTAGTGAATGCGCACATCAGCATGCAAACGACATGAACATACCTTGAAGGCATGATATGACAACGATCGATCAATACCAACCTCGTACCACGGCGACAATACACGACCCGGATAGGCCGGGCACATAGTATGCGATCTGGAAACGAGGTTGCAATTCTGTGACCTGTGAACGTCATTCCGCGGCTCTCAGCGGCTGCACCAGCTGCATGTACACTATATACCCTGCATGCCATGGGTTTTCTTTCGCAAATCTGTGAAGCTAGGTAGATCAGCGCTTCCCATGGGCCCAGCTGTATGGAAGGTGGGCACGACCGGTATGTTGCATGATACAGCGAAGCTGCAAAAACATCGACCGCGCAATCGGAATGGTTCCTTTTAGCTTGGGAGTAGTTTGCGTCGGATTTTCCGGATTTTCCCAAAAATGTTTTGCAAAATAATGAAATTTTGGCATAATGAAATTTTTTGGTGCGGGGCCAAAATCACGTGCGGGCGCTGACGAGAAACTAGTAATCAGCTTTCATTGGCCTTACTTTATAGCCTACTTATATTAGACAGCATTTAGGCCTAGGCCTTTTAGTGCCCTTACTGTTATTTTGTTTAAAAAAATGTTTCAACAATTTCATGAAAGTGAACTATCCTAGAATAACAA
>CM055826.1:38515259-38538917 GCA_029582265.1 Zoroaster sp. YZ-2022 | reverse complement strand
GAAATTTTCCCTTTTTTTGAGAACCCCCTGCTGTTTCCAATAGTAAATTAAGATCTCTTTCATTATCTGCAATAAGTACCACATCATCTGCCCAAAACAGACTACCTATTTTAACATCGAAAATGCTTACACCTAAGTCTTTGTCTTTTGTCATTTTTATACAATTCATTTAGTAAATATTGAAAACAAAAGTGGAAAAGCGTACAACCTTGTTTAACACCTTCGTCGGTCATTGAAATAATCGGTTTCTATGTCCCCAACACTACTTTTACATCTTACGTTCGCATATAGGTTCTTAATTGTGTAATTGTAAGTTTCCTTTAATACCCATTCGCCATTTGGGCATAGATAAGACCATCTCTCCAAACCGTGTCGAACACTTTTGAAGTCTAAAAATGCAAGGTAAGTTTTTGTTTTACTCAGCCCGTCTCAGTTGCACTGACCGATACTTTTGGAGTGAAAATGTGATCTTCACATCGTCTACCTTTCCGGAATCCTCCTTTGGCCCCATTTGGTAGATTATTGTCCTCGATATAGTCCGACACTGTTTGGGCGATAATCCTATTATACACCTTAGAGACACACGAGTTTAATGTGATACCTCTATAGTTATTTAAGTCTTTGATGTCACCTTTTTTCAATAATGGTATGATCGTACCTCTATTCCATTCGTCAGGTATACATTGTACATGGGGCACAACGTGTATATACAGCACACGAATTTTGGCTTTACTCGTATACACACACATACACATGTCATGTACAATGTATGTACATACACACATACACACATACATGAATACAATACACGTACACGAACAAGTACACGTCTTAACCTCTACTTAACCCTCCTACTACTACAAGGGTCAAAATCAGTCAAAATTTTGATATACTTGCCAAAGTATATCCAGTGCACTTAAAGGTCAAACACTTTCAAATCTTATGTGTAGTAATTACATTTACAGGTCAAAATGAGTCAACCCTTTTCGACTGGTAAAAGCATTGTCTGGTATTGTTCAGGGTGGTCAAAATGACAGTAAAAACCAGTCAAAAATGCCCCTGTGTGCACATTTGGGTCAACAGTCAAAACAGGCAGTTGACTGATTTTGACCTCTATATCAACTTTCCACTAAAGTGCAGCAATAGTAGGAGGGTTGTAAATGTGGTGTACCCAAACGACTCTGTTCTTATCTGCTATGAAATGCATACTGTTGACTGAAAAAGGTGCAATTATTCGTTTCAAATTTGTGTTCAGCAGGTGGAAGTTGTCTTCCTGTTGTTCAAGGTTTTGTTAAGCAGATTGAAGTCGTCTTCCTGTCCAGTACTTTCACAGCAAGTATTTATCAATCAGTAAATGCGAATACAAACTGGAATGCCAATTAAAGGCTTTATTCAAGTCGTCCTGGAGAGGTTTTATGCTGTTTATTAAATTCGAAATTATCTTAAGGGCGGTAAGACTGAAGACTGAACGTATTGCTCTCATAATTATAAACAGTGACTTCCCAGAGGACAACACCAGCGCGTCTACAATTGAAGGTTTCTGGCAGGGCCTGAGGTAGGCATATTTTTGTGTAGTACTCTGAATCTGGCATTGGCTGCTTATTTGCCGAAATTGACCGGGAAAACCTATACTAACGTACTTGGTTTAAAGCTAATGATGGTATTTTAAAACATTTGTTGAAATATTTCCATCTGAAATTAACAAATAGTATAGGTTTTCCCGGTCAATTTCGGCAAATAAGCAGCCAATTCCACTTTCATACGTTCATATTAAAGCGATTTTGCCTCTCCAGTTGTTACTGTGTTTCGAATTAAGAATACAAGCATTCATTTTCATTTTCAGGCATGCGAATTTATGTGGCATTATATTCAATTTAGCAGAAACGTCGTTCTTTTTAGTAATGCACATTCTTCACCCAATTTAGCAGAGTTGGTTCGACTGGAGATTTTCACTAAAATGTTAGTTTTCATTTTCGTATAACGGCAATCAATTTCGCAAAATAAGAATTTAAAAAATACGAGAAATAATTATATGCAAAAAAGACAACAGAACACGTTTCACAGCCTATGTTTACTTTAATTCAAACTTAGCCTAATTTTGTTTTCTTTATTCATGTGCGTTTCTCTTACACTTCATATAGGGCTAATTTGTCTTACTTTGTTTTGTTCATTCTCTGATTAGAATCTTTATTGGTTTTCTGACCTGTGCCTAATTCTGTAATGCGGTTTTGAAACATTTATGTTATATATATATATATTGGACTTTTTTGTTATAATCAATTTTTATTGTTTGAGTGTGTCTTTATTATTTTTTATCCTGGTTTCCAAAGAGAAAGCTGGTTTCTTATTGGCCATTCATTCATTAGGGAACCGTTTTTATAACTTTAAAAATCTATAGGAAACTAAACATAAACGAAGCGTAAAAAGCGTCAATTAAGTTGCACAAATTCCACAAATGCCTGCTGCGCAATAATGAATTTGAATGACGAAATACGCGCCGCGAAAAGCTCCTGCGAATTTGAATGCTGTTCGAGTGGATTGTTAAATTGGATGGTTATTTTGTTTAAAGGATCACAGAAATAAAAACCATTATGACTCTTAATAAATGTGGTGTTTTGCATAATAAAACGAGGTATTTGTTAGTTTTTTCATAATTGAAGTTTGTTCTGTTCATTTTGGAGACTTTTATGCCACTTCACAAGCCCCCACTTTATTAGCAATTGAGTGACATGATGTAATGCATCACGTGATACCGTGCCGCCAGTTAAAGAACGAAATCAAACGATTTCCTAGCAATGCACAGCTGTTTGTGTGTGTACGTGTCCGATGCGCTTATGTCAAAACTCCAATATATATTATATGTGTATATATATTTTCATCCTAAATTTCCTTGAAAATATACATCATGCCTATAAGATGTGTCGTAGCAGGCTGTAGTAATACTCCTATATAGCGAAGGTGTAAGCCTCCATAGGTTCCCTAAAGACGAGGCACTACGAAAAATTTGGGCCACAAAAGTGCGGTTGACGAGGGCAAAATGGTTCGGGCCGTCTCCAACCAGCGTGATATGTAGCGATCATTTTACCGCTGAAGACTTCGAAACGAGCCTTCATGGGGAATTTGGGATGTCAAAGGCACCCAGACTCAAGAAAACTTCGATTTCAACGAAAATAAAGAAGCCTGTGAATCCTTCAAACGACAAGCCAAAGCGACAAAGCGATGTTTCGTTAAAACGTGAGAACAGACAAGTAGGCCTAACTAACGTTATGTCCGATCTACAATGTACTGTGCGCCGCCAATAAATATACGGCGTAACGTTAATTCTAAATCATACATGAAAAAATACACTATAACGTTAGACTAAAACAACATAAATTTTTACAACTTTTAGAAGAATTCGATGATGAAAACTGTGACTAGATTTTCCGGTCGGCGGCAATGAACACCAATGGTGCTTTTTTGCGACCTTCGTATTTTGATATTTTCGATTTTTTCAACCGAGTTTGGGTCACTAAATGATCGATTTCTTCACAAAGATAGCAGTTTGGTGAACGAAAATTACACATTAGATAGTTTATTAGTTACTTATTACCTCAGTAAAGTATCACAATTTCATCTGACGACGATTCAGTCATTTCTATGTTATTTTCCAGCGTGGGCAATATAAGCGGCAGACATGTGAACGAACGCGTTCGCTGTTGTATGTGGCTGGCGTCCCCGGAAGCAAGCCTTCTTTACGTGACGTCACACATAGAGACGTTCAGGATGCAGTGCAAATGACCCCTTTTAGGGGCGTGTTAATCGGCGCCGACATCCTTTTTGGAAAAGCTTCAAATTATAAGTAGTTCGCTAAAAATCAATGAGCTATTTATTTGTTATCATTAAAAATACCATATTTTAGTATCTCCATGGCATTTACGTCTCTATTTTTGTGGTCCTTTAATTAAATTGCACGACGCAAGAGTACTATTGCCTACACATAAAATGAAATTGAATGATGATTTTGAACAGCATTCAATTTCGCGGTGTTTAAACTGGCTGCTTATTTGCCGAAAATGACCGGGAAAACCTATAATGATTACAAATAAATTTGTGAATTCACGAGACGTAAATTTCGTGTATACAAGTAATAATGAATAAGAACAATCCTGAAAGTATTTTAACTATAAATTCTCGAATAACGGCACCAAAACCAAACATTTGGTTGTGTTGGCAAATGCGTTGGTTTCCACTGTCAAAGGACAATATCGTCACAATCAGAGCAGACATTCAGCAGGGCATGGATAGGGTCCTACTTTAAGATGAACACGTGACTGAAATTAATTGCTCATTAATGCAGCAGCGACGGTAATATGACCTTATCATGTGGGGTATTATTTCCAGTCACTGAGTTAGCACTCCGATTCAACGCCTTGTTGGTCGTGACGATGTTGCCCCTTTAATGTACTGGAAGAACGGCAAGGGGCGTTGATCTTAGTACTCGGAATTTAATAGGGGAGACGGGGTGTGGTCATGTGAGTGGAGAGCCTTCGGGCCCGGTAATGTTTTGAGTTGAGACGCTCTGTGGTGCATGTTGAGCTCTTTATGACGCCTTCTGATACAAATCATTGATTGTTATGGTTTTCTTTTTACTATTTAAGAATGTTGTCATTTTGCTTAATTGGTTAGCAGAAAATGTGTTTGTGGGAGGGGGTGGGGACACCTACGGCAGCAGCGTAGCCACGGGGGGGCCTGGGGATACGTGCCCCCCACAAATTTCCAGTGGCCCCCCCAGGTGCCCCCTAGGTGCCCCCACGAAAAATCCCGATAGTGCCCCCAAAAAAGAAAAGAAAAAGAAAAAAAAACTATATCCCCTGTGTCCCCCCCCCCCATTGAAAAGCAGTACCCCCCTGTTCCCCCACTGAAAAAGTCCTGGCTAGGTCGCTGATCTACGGTACGGTATCTAATTTATCCCACTACTATAAAAAAAATAGTTGGTGGGGGATCAGTCCCCTACCGATCAACGCCCATGAGAGAAAAACCTAATCCCATGGATTGAGATTCACTGGAAAAGATAATTCCTTATGATTTAAAAGTGGTAAAAGTGTTAGCTACTGTTTCTTTTTTTAATTTTTTTTTTTATAGCTATAGGGTGCGAAGGGTACAAAGAAAATCTGAATATCCGGTTCCTGTTTCAGCCACGTCTATTTCACAGGAAGGGCAACAGCCATGTTTCAAGTTACGTGTAGGAATTCAGTGTTTTTGGTTTTGGCAATGACCTTTAAACTTGCATTAGTTTCCTCGATGCCGCAAAACGGTAAGTACACCCCGTTTGTATTGTGCACTCAACCTTCCCTGCTATAATCCCAATATATATTTACCATTTTGTGCAGTATAACTGTCCAGTATAAACACGGATATATGCAAAAGTATGCATTTATATTAATCATAGGTCCTTACAAGGGAAGGATTATTACCACTGTTTAACAAATATATATGAGACCAATTGAAACGGTATAAACCCGTTACTTAACAAGTCCGATATTATTAATTAATGTTCGAAAATTGAACACTTATTTAACATTATTTCACATTTGAAGAGTCCTCTGTGAACTTTATAGATAAAAAAAATAAGGTACATAATTGTTTATTCAATTGTATTGTAGTGTACACCAAAGTGGGTCCTTGCTTGCTCCGTAGCCAAACGCCAAACAGAAAACAAACAAACCCAATTATTCACAATTAGAAACACTGATTTATTTATCTTCAACAACAGCAACTTGTTTCAATGCTCACTCCCTGAATTCACGATTTCGTCTGGATCACTGCACTCTGGTCTGTTCACCTCGAAAAGCTACAACACAACTTTTCTTTTTACAACACACAAATCATCTTGGCTTACTGCCAGGCGTTTTCCCCACCGGCGCGAACAGTCCGTCTATTTATAGTTGCTGAACCCATCCGGCGCTTCCCCACCGCCGGTTGTAGAACCGCTTGTTACAGTATCAATCTAATCTAGAAATATATAATTATGTCAAAGGCGCTGGACAAAAAAGGAAATTTATAGTGCATTTTCAGTATTTACTCGTTCACGTGACATTGCATAATAATCCGAAACTTTCACATGTTCGTTGTTAAATATTGAATCAAAGAGTAGAATAGCCTACATGTTTATCAATGTTGTACATTCCCTTTTAATGCCAGTTTTTTTTAACATCCATGCAATACAGTGACAAATTAACAATGGACAATAAATAAAAATACAATTAAAAAAAATTCTGGTAACGTCTAAATCAGTTTGACGTAAAGAGAAGACTTGTTTATGACTTCCATTGACAATCCCTTTTGTTTGCCATTGTTTACTGGAGGGCGCTATAGAACTATAATGATGCCATATTAAACCAAATCATCTATACTGGGCCCCACGGATAAGGGAATTAAAGCAATTATCTGATGGGAAATATTAGCGATTACATCTACTACTTCTAAGATAAGTTTGTAATTTTCAGGCCTCGTGGCATATACGATTTAACAATATTTTTCATATAATATTCATTTTCTATCGACTACCGGTATATAAATATAAATTTATATGATCAACCGAATTATAATGAAATCATGTATGTTAATATCTATTTCATTAATGAAAACTACACGATCAACCGAAAGAGATGAATATGTTTTTTTATTTTTATTATCTCTTAATAAGCACCTGGTTATTTAGGTTGTTTCATGGATGATAAAGGGGACAGAATCTTTCAAACTGAACGTACACAGGAAAACCTCCAGTCCGTGGAGTGGTGTTTCAGATACTGCCTGGAAAGACAACCCGTCGAGTATAAATATGCTGGACTTGAATTTGGAGACGAATGTTTCTGTGGAAACAACGAGGACTACGGCAGACGCGGGAAAAAATCGGATACCGAGTGTAACTACCATTGTGCGGGCAACGGACACCAGATCTGTGGCGACGCAAGTCGAATATCTATCTACCAAAGTAAGACAAGTTGTTAACTACAAGTTAATTAGATATATAACCCGCTGCTATAGGATTCTAGCCAGCCAATCGTCATCGGGCAAGCTCGGTGGTCGAGAGGTCTGCACTCGTAAGCACGAGAGTGTGGGTTCGAATCCCGCCTGAGTCGCCTGTGAAGTTTTTTTCCCCACAGACACTAAGTACTCGGAAAGCACTGAGTATACAGTGCTATACACACGTCGGTGTAGGGCAAAATTAAATTAAATCAAATCAATACATCGTTATAATAATAATAATATGTATTTTAAACTATAGTTAATATAAATTTGTTCTATATGAATAAACATAGAGTCAACGTTCGACATATATTTAAACTAAAACTGATTGCTTAATAATGGTTTAAAAAGGAATTTATGTTCTTTACAGGCAGGATAAAGAATGAGGGTCGTGGAGACATGGCGATAATGGACGGCTCAGTCCATTATCACCCGTGGCCACGACCCCGAAATTCATAAATGGCCGCCTTGTTTTATTATTATTTTTTAAATTTCAACATCCAGTGCCATTTGTATCAAAAAGAGCCAGAAAGAATCTGACAAGTCCAATGTTTGAGAATGGATGATATTCAAACTTGGCCTTTGAGTTCACGTCGCGTGATACAAACTAGTTGTCTACACTCGGATTGGTTCATACCCAGTCGGTCTTTACACCCCCACTTGATCACGTTTCGTCCAATCACATTGTCTTAAATGTCTTGGGTATTTATAAATTACACATTTATAGATCTACATGAATATTCACTTTTGTAAAATCGTTGGATGTTTTAAATGTTCTAATACTGACGACACGCTAACCTTATTTAAAATTAAAATCTATTCTGCATGTATTCTAGTTGACCAAGGAGTATGCAGTAATGAAATAGGACCACCCACCAATGGAGCCCACACAATCAAAGATCCGCGCTTATCGTCTTATAATTTAGAAAACTTCAAGTTCTTCGGGACTCGTGTGAGTTTCTCCTGCGAGACTGGATTTATTCTTAATGGATCACAATCAATCGAATGTGTCCAAGGCAGTGGAAACAACGTCACATGGAGCGACTCAATACCAACCTGTGAAGGTAATTGTTTTGCGATAGTCGTATATAGTTTTCGAGCCACTGTTCTTTATTGGTAGTATCAACTATCTTGATCATAGCTTTACATAAAGCTTTATACTTGGTGTTAACTTGGTGATGTCGTCAAACTTCCCCAAACTTCAAATTGTCAGAGTTGCTCTCCTTTTTAGTATAATTAGTTAAATAATTTTCAAATTGAATTTCAACTTCTACTGAAAAAAGCCACGTTTGAATGAATATATATATATATATATATATATATATATATATATATATATATATATATATATATATACACACACACACACACACACACACACACACACCCTCACGCACATTGATTTGTGGGGTATTCCTTTGTTCGTTCTATTATCCCTTTTTATAATTCTACAAGATTTTCTATAGTTACCTTGTGACATTCCAATTGTTCTATTGTGTTGCTTAAGCACAGTAATTTCTGTCACCCACACACACACACACACACACACCCTCACGCACATTGATTTTTTGTGGGTATTCCTTTGTTCGTTCTATTTCCTCCTTTTAATAATATCTCCTGTGGGTACAAGATTTTCTATAGTTACCTTGTGGGGTCCAATTGTTCACTAATTTCAGAGATATTCGTACTTGTTCACACACACACACACACACATCACGCACATTGATTTGTGGGGTATTCGTTCGTTCTATTATCCCTTTCCTTATAATTCTCCTGTGGACAAGATTTTCTATAGTTACCTTGTGGGGTCCAATTGTTCTATTGTGTTTTGGACCCCACAACGAATGGTGTGTACGTTCACCCTCACACACACACACACACACACACACTTAGAAATAATGGTTCAAATCTGCATCCATAGGGGTGCATATCGTTGATACAATAGCAGCACCCCTGTGGGTGCAGACTTGACACCCCCTGGATGTGTGCTTCCCCTACTGGTGCTCCTTTGAGGGTGCAAATCTGCACCATTTTCAAATGTGCCTTACTCAGCAAAAACCTGCACCCCAGTTGCACCCTTATTTCATAGTGTATATAAACTATAATTTAATATAAATCTTACTTAGTATGAAGATGATAGCACAATCAATCTTCCCTGGAAATTATTTTGTACTGTCAATTGTTTCCAAAATAAAATTCAGATTGAATTTACGAAAAAAGTGATCTCTTTCCTAAATTCAGTACTGTCTACTTTGGAAGTGAATACCGCCATCTATTGACAAGAATTGGGAAAAATAAATTTGAAAAAGAATGTTTCCAATTTTCTCTCTAAAACATTCACGGTTTTGTTGTTTAATGTATCTCTTGATTCAGAGGAAGTAAGTTTCAAAATTATTATTGTTATACCATTAACGACAAAATGAAATAAATCCTATAAATAAATGCTATGAATCTGTTGACATGATGGTTTTCGTACATATCTGTTGATTCTTACAAAGCATTTGCATTTACAGACATTTTACCTAATGTGAAAACTGAATGTAAGGTAATAATTTGGTAATTTTGCGTTCGTTTAAATAATTTTCGAAGGTATACCATGCCTAATTTTATGAAATGGTGTGTTCACAACCTTCTAGTTCGTATACGCTACTTGATGTCCAGCAAATACCCTTCCCTGGTTATTGTGATGCTTGAAAGTAAATGGAGTCAATAGCGAATGCTGCTTGCATGAAAGGCGCCCTCAACAGGTGGATGATCAACAAGAAACGCAATTATTAAGTTTCATTGCATTATTTTCCAAATATGAATTGTCTGTTCCATTAATTCAGCTATAGATATTAGACCAACAACTGATCCAATGACAACTCTGCCAACCAACGAGATTCACGTTGACAGATCAAGGGCGACACCTTCGAAACTATTTCTTACAAAGGTGTCCGGGTCAAAGAGTCCATTAACAGCAAAGCTGGTGACAGGTATATATCATAATGATTATTGGGAAATTGTTTGGGGGTAAATTGGGGGGATATTAACCCTAAAATTACTAATTCCCACCCCCTTAAAAATAAAAAATAATCTCTATCTCTATAAGCGAGCAAAGAGCTGATGCCGGACTCGAACCCGCGACCTCTGGAATACCGTACGATTGCTCTACCAACTGAACTAACCAGCCCCTATGTTGGTTGGCGGTCCACTTATGTCAATTATCCATTGCTCTATGGGGCAAGGTCAGAGGGCCAAACCATATCTGCCGAGTATACACACACAGATACGAAATTATGTGAACCTATGGGGACAAAATGACCCGATACGTACCTGTCCTAATGACTGTACATAATTTGATCTTACAGGGACCATTGTGGTAATCATAGCTGGAGTGCTAGTGACGCTGGTTGCGCTCCTGATGATTGGCATATTTCTTTGGAAGAAAAGGTAATCATTTTTTACATTATTTAAACGATCACACGGAAAATTACTCCACTACAGTTAACCAGGCTAGACCGTACTGTATCTCACCGTACAGTACCAAGCCATTCCGTACCATACGGTATCATTCCGTAAGTTTACATATTTTCATGCAATATTTTCAGAGTAAACAAAGGATCGGTTAGTGCAGATGTTACTATGGATACGATAGGAACCAGTTTCTCAAACAAAGGCTTCGGATTCCTAGACTACGCAAACCAGTCAGAGTCTGACATCACCACAGAATCGACATAAGCAAACCTACCATGAACTGTACAGCCAAGTCATTCAGAAAACGCCCAATACCGATGACGTGTGCACAACTGCCGTTGACGTCACTGTTCAAGAAAACGCTACCCCAATCAAGGAACAGCGATACGTTAACCTTATTGGACTAAATTGGCAACATACTAAATGGGTTGGAAATATGATATGGGAGTGATGCAGATGGACAGGAAAGAGGTGGATCACATTGTCTATATTAAATGACAACCCGGTTCGGTCGAAAACATGATTTACGAATAAAGGGCCCACTAATGCTATGGTCCCACAGAGATTTCGACTCTCTAGATCGTGTTTCGTCAAGATTTTAGATTTTTTACAAAATTTTCTCGAGAAAAGTCGAAATAGTCTAAAGAGTCTAAAAAAATCGAAACTGTCGATATTTGTCGATATTTGTAGAGATTTGTCGGAGATATAAAATCATTAATCGAAAATTATTAAACCTGACCAATATTTTTCGATAAAGTTTCGATCAAATTTATCGAAATTTTTTCGACATTTTATCGAAACTATCGAAAATGAAATCGAAATAGTCTTAACAGTCTAAAAGTTCGAAAACCAGTCGAAATAAATCTGAACTCTCTAAATAGTCTAAACAATCATTACAGTCGAAATAAATCGGAACATTTGTCCAAATTTTTTAAAACAATCGAAAATTATTCGAAAAAAAATCGAAATCAATCTAAACAGTCTAAACAGTCGAATTTTGTCGAAATGCCAGTCGAAATGATCTAAACAGTCGAAAGTCGTCAAAATAAAATCGAAAATGAATCGAAATTGTCGAGAAAATACAAAAATAAAAATTTCCTCACGGAAAACAGATATTTTGTCGATATTTATACGAGATTTTGACGAAATTATTAAAAATAACAAAAAAAAAACAGGAATCGAAATATATTTCGACAGAAAGATCGAAATATTCCTGTGGGACCATAGCATAAAGACTACCGGTATGTTTAGCTTAGTCTGACAACGTGGTAACATCACAGTTTTACAGTATTAAAATCATTTAGTCCTTAATTTTATCTGTTCACACAGCCACATAAGTGAAGTTTTAGGCCCCAAAAATGGTCTCCGGTTTCTGGTCTCTGTGGGCGTCGCTTCAGACCCACGCATCGACATTTTTAATTCTTTTTTTTATGTGCTACGAAATGATGTCCAATTGCAGCCAAAATTGCTGGATCGATTGGAATTCTGCCGTGCTGTAAACGACTTGTTCACATGGACGTTTGCCTGATTTGTGAGGCCTCTCTTACCCACCATATTTTGTATATGGGAAATTTGGTGCCCACGTATACAATGTATCACGTATTTCCCTGTTTGCAAAAAAATAAATAAAAATGCGTCACCGCACCGATTTTGAAGCCGACCGATGACCAGAATCCGGAGATTTTTTTGGCCTTTACCCAAGGTAAACTTTGATAAAAACAACTTTGAATACAGTTCAATGAAAAGTGGACATAATGAAACATCATGAAAAAAATATATGTTGAACTAACAATTTTATATACTAACATAAAGTCGGAGTATATTATATAGAAAGGAGAAGTACGTGCGGGTTTCAGTCGGGGTCATAGGACTAGCCAGACCGTTTTTAAAATTGTTACAAAAATAGCTGTCACTAATTAAAATTATGAATTTATTGATATAACATATTAAGAAAAAAGTTCAGATCTTAAGATCTCTTAATTCAACATTTCTAAAAGGTGCTGACGCCTCCATTGAAGGGAACAATGCACATCGGTAATGCTGGCAAATCTGCTTCTATGAGCATGCTAATTCTCTTTGAATCAAGATTATATACATTTATGTGACACCGCTAAGTTTGGAGTCAAAATAAGGGTATGAGGAAACGGCTTCTTGATTTCTGGTTATTGTTTATTTTGTAAATGGAGAGGAGAACAGTTTAGGTATTACTTCCTCGAACACAGAATTGCAAGTATCGGGAACAAAATACTAAAGTTCCACATATTAAAGTTCTAACAATTAATCAATAAACAAAGATACAAGGAAAAGAAAACAAGTCTCTCTTAATTGATTTAGTCAACGAATAATAAAACAAATATATATAAACGGGTGGCTACAGCATGGTTATGTAATTAAACTAGACCATATGGCGATTTGCGCCAAAATGTTGGCGTTGGCCGCCATCTTGCAGCCAAACCCGTATTCAATGAAAACACGGAAAATGGATCTATAATGCTATATGTCACTTCTACAAATTCAAAGTAGCTCTTCGTATTAAGGTAATCAGAAAAGAGGATTGATTGAACTAGATAACCTTTACTTAAAGGTTATTTCTAGAACTTAAAGGTTATTTCTGCAATTTGCTACAACCTTCGTCATTCATCGTAAACATTTTACCAATAACTATTTTACCAATAAATGCGGAATACAAATTTACAAATAAAAGTATATCGATAGTGTAAAGTTTGATATGAGTTTATAAAAGTACCACCATTGAACTCATCAACTCATCATTCTGTGTGCCGTCCGGGAGAAGAATACATGGGTCCGCTACAGTATAAACTTTTCATGGTATATCCTAGCAGAGGAGAGACAGCCATTGGGAATACAGTACATGCCAATGATGAGTATACCACACAGCAGGGCGAGTGGATCGCAGTCTCAGCTGCCGAGATGGAACTGATTTTTCAACCAGCAGCCAAAGGCATTGTCACGACGGCAGTGGGTGTGCCAGCGCCGGTAAAGAAGCCAGAGACGGAAAAAGATCAGGAAAAGCTGGGGAGGGGGAAAGGGAGACGGTTGGTGCAGGGGAGGAGAAATCACCAGGGCGCAAACTAACACTGGACGTGTTACAAACAATAGGCATGATATTATTTCATCGATATACTATTCAAACTGTTTTGGGCAATTTATTTTGAAGTAACCAACCAGCGTTCCAGAAATCACTTTTTCCTAGTAGTGAGAACGAGGTTGACCCATGAGATTTGCATGATGTTTAACATCTTGTTGGATGCAAAAGTCGTGTTCTATGAACTGAAAGTAGTCATTATTATGCGCACATGATAATGATATTATAAGGAAATGATATTATAAAAATCTGTCTGATGTAGGACACAGTGAGTCCGGATATCGGCTGGAAATCAGTATCTAAATACAGATGAGTTTAGCATGAATGTACTTTTTACTTGTGGTCTTGCAAACAAACATGGGCCCTACGACAACAGCACTGTGCAAACAGTGCTGTTGCCAAATAATTATAGTTTGTGATTTATAAATAGTTTTCATCAAATGAAACAATCCAATTGTCCTGTAGTTATTGAGAAGAAATGGCGAACAACAACATCTTTGACGTGTATAGTGGGGTGTCGTGGCCGAGCGGTCTAGCTTACCGGATTCAAGTTCTGGTGTTAGCAACATAATGTGGGTTCGAATCACGGCCGTGACACTTGTGTCCTTGAGCAAGACACTTAATCATAATTGCTTCTCTCCACCCAGGGGTTAAATGGGTACCTGTGAAGGCAGAGTTGGTTTGCTCTATATGCGCTAGAAATGGCAGCAATTGAGCTGTATACTCCCCAGGGAGCTGAGATGGTTTCAGGAATGATTTATGAGCCTTATGAGCAGGGATAATAATATAATGCGCCTTGAGCACCACTTAGTTGGTGGATACGTGCGCTATATAAATCCACACATTATTATTATTATTATTTCCAGCAGTACCTGAGCACCAGTTTGGTGGATACGTGCGCTATATTAGTCCACATTATTGTTGTTGTTGTTGTTGTTGTTGTTGTTGTTGTTGTTACTGACAGCAGCGCCACGTATAGACCTTCATCACACTGTGGCCATGTTTGTCCAATTCCCTGAACGTAATAACGCTGGTAAATTGGTTATTCTGTTTACATAAAAGGGGCCAGACTATTTTCCCTTCCATCCTCGGTTTGGTCACGTGGATTCGTACAGCTGAACAAACAATACGACTTTACCGTCCATTATTAAAGGTCTATTGTATGCATCTTGGACGTAAATTAAAGAAACAATGTGCCAGCTAGGCTGCCTCTATGGGCAGTCTAAGCCCAGTGAAACGTCAAGAACGACATGTATATGTAGACAACGATCTGTTACCTCGTGATTTATTGTACCAAAATGGTGGTACAATAAAACACGTGACCTGTTTTTCTTCTTCCCAAATTACAGCAAACCGACAAATGTCTCAGGGGTATACTTGTAGAACTTTTATAAAGACCTTTCAAACCATGTAAATAATCTATTTTCACATGTGTCACCCACTTTAAGTCCCTTTAAGTCCTAAGTATAAGTCCCTTTAATGGTATATCGACCGGAAGGCATTTTACAATTCATAGCAGGCGATTTACAACAACGCCTGAACTGTAACTGTACATATACACAATGTAGTTTAGGAAAGCCATATATATACATCTATGTGACACCGCTAAGTTTGGAGTCAAAATAAGGGAATGAGGAAACGGCTTCTTGATTTCTGGTTATTGTTTATTTATTACTTCCTCGAACACAGAATTGCAAGTATCGGGAACAAAATACTAAAGTTCCACATATTAAAGTTCTAACAATTAATCAATAAACAAAGATACAAGGAAAAGAAAACAAGTCTCTCTTAATTGATTTAGTCAACGAATAATAAAACAAATATATATAAACGGGTGGCTACAGCATGGTTATGTAATTAAACTAGACCATATGGCGATTTGCGCCAAAATGTTGGCGTTGGCCGCCATCTTGCAGCCAAACCTGTATTCAATAAAAACACGGAAAATGGATCTATAATGCTAATGTCACTTCTACAAATTCAAAGTAGCTCTTCGTTTAAGGTAATCAGAAAAGAGGATTGATTGAACTAGATAACCTTTACTTAAAGGTTATTTCTAGAACTTAAAGGTTATTTCTGCAATTTGCTACAACCTTCGTCATTCATCGTAAACATTTTACCAATAACTATTTTACCAATAAATGCGGAATACAAATTTACAAATAAAAGTATATCGATAGTGTAAAGTTTGATATGAGTTTATAAAAGTACCACCATTGAACTCATCAACTCATCATCCTGTGTGCCGTCCGGGAGAAGAATACATGGGTCCGCTACAGTATAAACTTTTCATGGTATATCCTAGCAGAGGAGAGACAGCCATTGGGAATACAGTACATGCCAATGATGAGTATATCACACAGCAGGGCGAGTGGATCGCAGTCTCAGCTGCCGAGATGGAACTGATTTTTCAACCAGCAGCCAAAGGCATTGTCACGACGGCAGTGGGTGTGCCAGCGCCGGTAAAGAAGCCAGAGACGGAAAAAGATCAGGAAAAGCTGGGGAGGGGGAAAGGGAGACGGTTGGTGCAGGGGAGGAGAAATCACCAGGGCGCAAACTAACACTGGACGTGTTACAAACAATAGGCATGATATTATTTCATCGATATACTATTCAAACTGTTTTGGGCAATTTATTTTGAAGTAACCAACCAGCGTTCCAGAAATCACTTTTTCCTAGTAGTGAGAACGAGGTTGACCCATGAGATTTGCATGATGTTTAACATCTTGTTGGATGCAAAAGTCGTGTTCTATGAACTGAAAGTAGTCATTATTATGCGCACATGATAATGATATTATAAGGAAATGATATTATAAAAATCTGTCTGATGTAGGACACAGTGAGTCCGGATATCGGCTGAAAATCAGTATCTAAATACAGATGAGTTTAGCATGAATGTACTTTTTACTTGTGGTCTTGCAAACAATCATAGGCCCTACGACAACAGCACTGTGCAAACAGTGCTGTTGCCAAATAATTATAGTTTGTGATTTATAAATAGTTTTCATCAAATGAAACAATCCAATTGTCCTGTAGTTATTGAGAAGAAATGGCTAACAACAACATCTTTGACGTATGTTTCCAGCAGCACTTGAGCACTAGTTTGGTGGATACGTGCGCTATATAAGTCCACGCTGCTGTTGCTGTTGCTGTTGCTGTTGTAACTGACAACAGCGCCACGTATAGACAGCTTCATCACACTGTGGCCATGTTTGTCCAATTCCCTGAACGTAATAACGCTGGTAAAGTGGTTATTCTCTTTACATAAAAGAAGCCAGACTATTTTCACTTCCATCCTCGGTTTGGTCACGTGGATTCGTATAGCTGAACAAACAAGACGACTTTACCGTCTATTATTAAAGGTCTATTGTATGCATCTTGGACGTAAATTAAAGAAACAATGTGCCAGCTAGGCTGCCTATATGAGCAGTCTAAGCCTAGTGAAACGTCAAGAACGACTTGTATATGTAGACAACGATCTTACCTCGTGATTTATTGTACCAAAATGGTGGTACAATAAAACACGTGACCTGTTTTTCTTCTTCCCAAATTACAGCAAACCGACAAATGTCTCAGGGGTATACTTGTAGAACTTTTATAAAGACCTTTCAAACCATATAAATAATGTACTTTCACATGTGATGTCACCCACTTTAAGTCCTAAGACTATAAGTCCCTTTAATGGTATGTCGACCGGAAGGCATTTTACAATTCATAGCAGGCGATTTACAACAACGCCTGAACTATAACTGTACATATACACAATGTAGTTTAGGAAAGCCATATATATACCTCTACGGAAGACTACATAGGCCTAGTATAAACAGTCTAATAGAGTCCGGTTAAAAAAAACATTACATAGGCAAAAACAACAACAAGGCTTAATTAAGTTGATTTGTGTTGGTCTGAGGGTGTAAAACGTGTAAATTCAAGTCTCATTTCAGTGTAAAGATCAATTTATTAATATTACAATTGGTGACTCGCAGATAACCCCCTCATCACAAGCTCGTAATTTGCCAATATTTGACTCGACAATGACTTTAAAACCTCATATCTCCAACATTGTTCGCATATCATCATTTCATATCAGAAATATTAGCCGAATAAGGAAATACTTGAATAAAAGTGCTGCTGAACAAATGATACATGCATTTGTCACATCAAGGCTCGATAACGGGAATGCTCTCCTCTACGGTCTCCCGCAGAATCAAATATCTCGTCTTCAGCACATACAAAACACAGCAGCTCATGTTGTGACTTTGTCCAGAAAGTCATGCCATATCACGCCAATCTTGAAGAACTGCACTGGCTTCCTGTTTCACAGAGAATTGTTTTTAAACTTATGCTAATTGTTCACAAATCTTTTAATAACTTTGCTCCAATTTGTATTTCTGAACTGCTTAAAGTCTACACTCCATCACGCAATTTGCGCTCCAGCAACATGTCACTCCTAATGGCCCTGTCACACTGTTGCGTATCGTACTAGCGTATGCCAGCGTATGAAAATTATCACTCATACGCTGGTATACGGTGACATACGCTAGGGGTACGTTAGGCATAGGTTGTATACGTTTCAAGCACGGTGGCATACGCTGGCATACGCTGGCATACGCTGAGGCAGAAATAAATTTTTAAGCATGCTTAAAAATGTTGTGCGTATGCGGACGTATGGTTAATACGCTAAGCATACGCTAGGCATACGCTGAATACGCTAGAGGTACGATATAGGTACGTTACTCATAGGTCGAGTACGCTGGACATAAGTTGCCATACGTTGGCATGAAGGTGTACCGTACAGCTAGCGTTTTGATAGCGCATTGAAAGGCCGCCGAGGCACTTTGTCACGTGATAGGCGGATATGCGGTACGCTGGGCATGCGTAGTTCATACGCTACTCATACGCTAGCCATACGCAGAGTACGCTGTCCATACGCTGGTCATACGCTGTTCATACGCTGACATACGCTGGTCGTACGCTGACATTTGCTGACATTCGCTGTCCATACGCTGTCAATACGCTTGCCATACGCTACTCATACGCTACTCATAGGTTCAATACGGTAAGTATACGCACAATTATGTATTTTCAAGGGCTTTTTGTGCGTATGAAAATTATATTATGAATTTTCATACGCAACTCTTACGTTTCTCTCATACGCAAAAGTGTGACAGGGCCATTAAGGAACCAACTTCAAAACGGAATTGGGGTGATAGGTCTTTTTCTGTCGGGGCTCCGAGACTCTGGAATCATCTTCCAATTAAACTCAAATCTTGTCATAGTATAACTAGATTTAAGTCGATGCTTAAAACTCATCTTATGTCACAATTCTTCAAAGATGATGTATATTTGTAATTGCATTGTAGGTACATGTATGTCAGTACATACTTTTTCTCTATGCTATCATTGTATATTGTTTGTATTCATGTTTTTTCTTTGTTTCCGCGCCTTGAGCGCCCAGCAGGGTGGATATGTGCGCGCTACAAATCTTTATTGTTATTATTATTACTATTATTAATAGTATGTTTCAGTCAAGGAAATTACGAGGTGAAGAATCCGTGTTTCAACTTTCATGTGGATTTGTACTGCTGTTTGTGATGACCTGTGGGCTTATAGTTTCCTCGCAGGCGCAAAACCAAGGTTCGTATATGGGTTCAATATATTGAAACAGTAGAAACTCACGAGATTTTCAAAAGTTGATTTTTGTGGGCTAATGACAAAAAGAGCTCATTTTACCATTACAGAATGCAAAGTATACACGGTTTAACTTCAATGTATAACAATCTATCTAAGGAAAAGTACACTTTTGGTAATTACCCGATTATAAAATTACTGAATTACAATTTTTTCAGTAACATTTTTAGTATGAAAACACTCGCAGATTGGCAATACAAAGGGTAGGCCCAAGATGGGTCTATTATTGTCTATCTGGGGTGTCGTGGCCGAGCGGTCTAGCTTACCGGATTCAAGTTCTGGTGTTAGCAACATAATGTGGGTTCGAATCACGGCCGTGACACTTGTGTCCTTGAGCAAGACACTTAATCATAATTGCTTCTCTCCACCCAGGGGTTAAATGGGTACCTGTGAAGGCAGAGTTGGTTTGCTCTATATGCGCTAGAAATGGCAGCAATTGAGCTGTATACTCCCCAGGGAGCTGAGATGGTTTCAGGAATGATTTATGAGCCTTATGAGCAGGGATAATAATATAATGCGCCTTGAGCACCACTTAGTTGGTGGATACTTGCGCTATATAAATCCACACATTATTATTATTATTATTATTATCTACTGAGGACAGAGGGGCCAGTGCAGGCGGCTACAATCATACTCCTGGTCTTTGTATATGAAGGGCTAATTACCGTATCTCCTCTGGTGTTAGGTTGGCCTTTTGGGTGGAGCTGCATGGTGTAATGCAAGTAATCTCTTTTCCCCCAGATAGCTTATAGTTCCTTATACAGGAGTATACCCCCTTAATAGTAATTAGGATTTCGGCGAGCCACATACAATTTGTCTCAAACGTCTGGGGGACAAACAATGAACACTTCGTTGTAATTTTGTAATTGTAGTAATATCTGTACAGATACTGCAAACAATAATGTCAATTTCGAACAATATCAAACACCTTATCAGCCTCCTGCCACCCACTGTCCCAAATAACTCCCACTCACAGTCTCATCTATCCACCCGTCCTGTCAACCGGGTCTTGCCTAAAACTACGTTTGGACGAGTTGGTACTACTTGGACGCCTGAGGAACACACAATGCAACTTTTGTATACAGTGACTACAATTAATGCGCATTTTCAGCTTATTTCTTAACAGTCAGTATGCTCTGATCGTCATCAGGAGAAACCATTTCAAAGCTAAGTTTTACCTATAATTTATGAACAGAAAGCACACCATATATCAATCCTTACTTTATTTTTCTTTGGCTACTGCAGATCAGTGTTCACTCAATCATTAAATATGATTGATTGAATGTTTTCCTTTTTCATGTGTGTATAATATACATAAATGTAGGCCTACCTTCTGCTGTCTTTCCGATTGTCATAGTTTCTATTCTTTGTTTCGTTTGTCTCGTCTGTTAGGCTAAGTTTCCCGTCCCTTGAATCGTCAATTACAATACAGATATTTCTACTGAGCCATACGTAGGTCTTTTGATTATGACTCATAATTGCTTTTTGTTTACTTTTCTGGACAATTTGCCGTTCTTGCATGTAGATTTCCTTAATCTCCTTCAGTACTGTATGCACATATTTATATATTTTTGTGTTCCATTATGGAAGTACATGTCGAATTGAACTTAATTGAATTTTGAATTTTAATTGAATTTTAATTTTAATTGAATTTCAATTGAATGGAATTTAATTGAATCTGGACATCTCCATTCTTAGAATATGTATTTTAATAGGCCAATGCATATGTACATCATTTATATTAAAATGCGGTTAAATATAAATTAAAAAATTTAGATCAAGAATTAAACATTATAACACTGAAAAAATGCAATGAAATAGATCGAAAACATAGTTATAAGTAATGTTTGTAGCTTTGCATGGTGCAAAGGATAAGAAAAGACTGTTTGTGGTGACATCATGTGAAACATAATTATAATTATTAATTATACAGTTCTGACAACATTTTAGACTCGGATGAAGCAAACGTTTGTGTGCCCTAACCTTCCGACAGACATACACAGACTATAGACTGTTGCGAGACAAAGGTATACGGAGGGACAAATGGAGGGTATACGTAAGTTAAACTTGTGCGGTGACGTGTATGCATTAAATAGTTGTTTCTTTAGTTTTCTTGTAAATATACTGAACAGCAAAAGAAACGCAAGTCCGAGGACAGCAAAAGAAACGCAAGTCCGAGGTCTTGTCAAGTTTTCAAACAGAAGACAAACCATTTTGATTCTAATCACTCATTTAATGAAAAATGCTTTCAATTTGTGAGCTGAAAGTGACTGTTGAAATTGCATTGCAAGATTTTCATTTGCAACCCCCTCTCTCTTTCAGTAGTCATGTCATGAAATGTGTAATCACTACATGCATCCTTTATCATCTGTTTCATTGTGCAGTTGTTTCTCATCAATTCTGTGAAACATTGTGTTTATCTGAAATAAATGATCTTGCTTTAACTGAGATTATTCCGGTGTTCCCTAAATTGTTTTCAGTAGTATATATACAGGAAACAACCAACATGTGAAAGATTCAGCTTATTATGTCGTGTCGTAAACGAGGAAATACTGAATGACGCATTTAGATTATTTGTATTAATTCTCATACTGAATTTAGGAAAGAGTACTCTGGAAAATATTTCACTTTGCTTTCAAATGACATCACCTCAGACAAAATTATTTCTATGGAAGATTCATATCATCACCAGCTTTAAAATGTAAGTACGTTTAAATGAAAATTTGAGTCCATTTGGTTATTTTTGTACAACCCATCCATCAACCTTTAACGTATCCTAATTTGACATCAGGGTCATACACCTGAGGAAGGTAGAACTTGTGAAAAAATAAATAGCGCCCTCTCTGTTCGTTTCCCCTGTTGATCATGATTTTGTGGGTCATGCATTAAAGCCCCTACTTTTATATACTATTGGTAATCTAAAACAAAATAAATGAATGCATATTTACATGAAGCTTACTTATAGTAAAAATGTTGATGATGATTTCTGTAACAACTTATATAATTTCCTGTAAATAATCCTCTACCAGAACTTGTTTTCTTTTTTGTAACAGGTCTATCGGGTTTGTTTAAAACAATTCCGAGTATATAAATTATCACTCGTGACCATGCAAAATTGTTTAAATAGTTTTAATGGTCCATTGTGAAAGTAACTCAGGGTTGAGACTCTTTTGAGTGAGTTTGAGTAGTTTAAATATAAGTAGTCTAAAAGGGAAAAAATGGTAGTACTTCAGACAGAAATATTTCTATCGAGATGTTTGATACCATCATCAACTTTACCCCCAATTAAGATTAACGTATACCTTGGCGCAACGTATACCCATGTAATTTCATATAATTATCGCCCTCCATAAAAAAAAGAGTACAGAACATTGATCATGTACATGATTGTTATAGGAATAGAAAGAATGTACATTTCCTTTAACCCACACGCATGCCCTTTGATCCTCCCGGCCAAACAACGTGATTTTACAGCCGTTAATCCCGCATAAACGTCCAAGGTAATAAGTGATAAAAAATCTTTTATTTTGGATAAACTTGTGAACCCGGAAAAAGTACAACGAAAAATTACTTTAGATACATCAAATATATAGTCACGTTTTTTCTATTTACTGAAGAAAGCAGTCAAATATTGAAGTGTGGCAGACAATAGTCGGCGGGCTGACAACGACCAAATGTGCTTGAATTTCAGCAGTATACCCTACATGTATATAGGCCTATACTTGGACTTAAGTATTCAATAAATGTGCCCAACAAAATTGAATAGAGCATCAAGGCATGTAAAAATGACACTTATTCTCTGAAAACAGAGTTACATATGGGATAGAACGTTCGTATTGGACCCCAAACTCAAAAGCAAACTTCACTAGCTGCATATGTTGCCTTGTTTGTTCATTTTCTTTGCGTCAAACTTCCAGATTCCAGGGACGAATAGGATATGTTTCTACCAAGGAAATTACAAGGGAAACGAGATTTCGTTCAACTCTCGTGCAGAAATGTCCTGCTATGGGTGACAACGTTTCAACTTGCATCCTCTCTTCAGAACGGTGAGTACACGCACTTTTAATGAATAATGTTTGTTTGCCTTCTTGATTTGTTTGAAAAGAAGAGGTTAATAACAGGGGCGGATCCAGGGTCGTGGAAAATGGGGGCACACAATGAAAAAGGGGGCTACAGCCAAAGGGGGGGGGGGGCATATAAAGACCCAACCATTTGGAAATAGATTATGGTAAACCTTTTGAATTTGTGTACATGGTTGATATCCAAAAAGAGGGAACACGCCCCCATTTACCCCCTGGATCCGCCACTGGATAATAATTATAATAATAACTAGACATTAGGTGTTTGTCCTATGGACGAACACCAAGCTGTTCCGTTGTTGTGGACTTGACCCC
>CM055826.1:38446460-38514759 GCA_029582265.1 Zoroaster sp. YZ-2022 | reverse complement strand
GGGGAAGTTTGAGCGAATAAATAAGTTCTTATTCAGTGTATTAGGAATTCAGTGTATTACTGGAATTCAGTAGAAATATATTGGAATAAGGAACTGGAGTTAATTCTTATCTCTTAATGAGTTGCCAGTTATATCCATGTACAGTACTTTGAAATCAGAATGGTGGTTTATAGCTGTACTCTACCACTTATTGCCCGTTGTGTACTAATTGTAAACAACTAACCCAATAACAATGGCAGTCAGTGTACCTTCAGACATGGTGTCACTCTTAATTGAACTTCAAAGAGATATTTCAGACATTTTCTAACCACAAGATTCTGACACTCTGGGTAGAATGTCTTAAACCTAAGCTGGTTACCCAGCAAACAATACGGAACTGGGCCATAACTGGCCCAGTACCGATTTTACAGTACTGCAGCAATGGGCCGGTGCCGGCAAACGGAACTGGCCCAGTTCTGGCTTGCACAGAGGCTTGGAACTGGCCCAGTTCATGTAGCCCTTACTCATCCGGTACCAAACCAGAACTGGCCCAGTACCGTGCCGACACAAAATGCCCTAACCAAAACAGTACGAAACCGGTAATGGCCCAGTACTGGGCCAATACAGATTCCATTACTTGGCCATTACTGGCCCAGTACTGGCCCAGTACAGGGGCAATTGTGATGCCATTACTCGCCCAGCGCCGGTAAATTGGCACTGGGCCAGTGCCGGCAAATGGAACTGGCCCAGTTCTGGCTTGCACAGAGGCTTGGAACTGGCCCAGTTCATGTAGCCCTTACTCATCCGGTACAAAACCAGAACTGGCCCAGTAACGTGCCGACACAAAATGCCCTAACCAAAACAGTACGAAACCAGTACTGGGCCAGTATATAAACACTACCGTACCAGTACTGGCCCAGTACAGGGCCAATGGGGAATACCCTTACTGAAACAGTACAGAACCAGTACTGGTCCAGTAGATAAACACTACCGTACCAGCACTGGCCCAGTACAGGGCCAGTGGGAAAAACCCTTACTAAAACATTACAGAACCAGTACTGGCCCAGTACAGAAACATTACCGTACCAGTACTGGCCCAGTAGATAAACACTACCGTACCAGTACTGGCCCAGTACAGGGCCAATGGGGAATACCCTTACTAAAACAGTACAGAACCAGTACTGGCCCAGTACAGAAACATTACCGTACCAGTACTGGCCCAGTACAGGGCCAATGGGGAATACCCTTATAAAACAGTACAGAACCAGTACTGGCCCAGTAGATAAACACTACCGTACCAGTACTGGCCCAGTACAGGGCCAATGGGAAAACCCTTAAAAAACAGTACAGAACCAGTACTGGCCCAGTAGATAAACACTACCGTACCAGTACTGGCCCAGCACAGGGCCAATGGGGAATACCCTTACTAAAACAGTACAGAACCAGTACTGGCCCAGTACAGAAACATTACTGTACTCAGTACTGGCCCAGTACAGGGCCAATGGGGAATACCCTTACTAAAACAGTACAGAACCAGTACTGGCCCAGTACAGAAACATTACTGTACCAGTACTGGCCCAGTACAGGCCAATGGTGAATACCCTTATAAAACAGTACAGAACCAGTACTGGCCCAGTAGATAAACACTACCGTACCAGTACTGGCCCAGTACAGGGCCAATGGGGGAAAACCTTACTAAAACAGTACAGAACCAGTACTGGCCCAGTAGATAAACACTACCGTACCAGTACTGGCCCAGTACAGGGCCAATGGGGAATACCCTTACTAAAACAGTACAGAACCAGTACTGGCCCAGTACAGAAACATTACCGTACCAGTACTGGCCCAGTACAGGGCCAATGGTGGGAAAAAACACTTACTAAAACAGCAAAATTACACATGGTTTTAGAAAACATCCTTAGTGATGATTTAATCCTGAATGAAAGTTCTTCAGTAAATATTATAAAATACAAAATGTAACTCAATACGACATTAAATATAACTTACCCTGAACTAATTAGGGCCTATGCATTTTACTGTGGGAATTAATGGCCATTGTGATTGACTTATGCTCACCACTAATTACACTATCATTTTATTGGACAAACTTTTCCTGGTAACTAAATGGAACGTGGCAATAACTTCATGCTATAAGTGGGTCGGTGGGATTTCACTGCCTTTGGCATTGCCGGTGTACTTGCCTTTGCCCACGTGTGCGCAGTAGTGTAGCATATGCAGGTGATGTCTCACTGATGAGTAGTGATGATTCATGACTACTCATCGTGCATGAAACACTACTGCACACGCGTGGGCAAAGGCAATTAAAACGACAAGGCAGTGACCAATGAGTAAATCTTTTCATGGTTATTATTTATGAAAACAAATTTACATTTTCAAACAAATCAATGTGAAATAAATAAGCATGATAATTGAACACTTAAGTTTAGTGTAAATTAATCGCAGTTGTTTAATTAAAATTAAAATGTTACATGATTTTGTATTGTTCATTTTTAATTACTTTTAGCACAGCTTTATGCTACAAAAAAACGATGTGAAGTATGTTCATTCAGCACACAGCAAGATCATGTGCAGAACAACTGTTTCAGAGATTAAAAAGCAAAAAGGAAAGGGGAAAAAAGGAATTACAAAAATTTACGATACAGGGCACAGACCCGTTGCAAGAGTGCGTTGTAGCAATACGGTTAAAATATTACCACTAGCAGATAATTTATACAGGCATGCAACTTTGTAATTGCAAAAAAAAAGAGGAAATGGCTAGGCACAAAACAAACATTGTAGTGTTTTACAGTTTTCAATGGCACTAGGATACTTAAAAAAAAGATGAAATCAGCTGATCCGCTGAAAAGTTGCATGCCTGTTAATAATGATACATTACAAACAAAATTATAAATATGCGCAGTACGAAGGGAGATCATATTTGCATTTGTCGGCCGCCCGGCAGAGGGGTTACAACATAAAACAATTTAAATAGTGTTTAAATTTGGTTCAACACATGTTATCATGGAGGAAATAGGAGTATGCAGTAGGAAATGTATTATCACATAAATTATTCATTGTCACTCATCTTTCTATAATTTATCCTCACAAAACTCAGCATTTAAATAAACATAGTCCCATAAACCATTCACGGTTTTCAATAAACCAAGTACTACCAGTAGTGTTTTATACAAAAATGCAAATTTAGTCACTTTAAATTTAAATTTTAAAAATCAATTAACAATTCAATGGTTCCTATTTTCCCAGGCATTTTATTTAGTGAATTCACAATAACACATCACCTAGAAGTCATTTTGCTAGCATTTGTTTTAACTACCTTATAATTTATAACTCCTTTTGTCATTAAAGGGACAGTATCGTCACGATCAACAAGGCATGGAATCGGAATGCTAGTTTTAGGTTAAGTCATTGACCGCCATAATACCCCACATGATAAGGTCATATTACTGTTGCTGCTTCATAAATGAGCCTGTAATTTTCAGTCACTGTGTTCATCTTTAACTAGGACATTGATTCTATGCTCTGTCGAAAGTCTGCTCTGATCGTTACGATACTGCCCCTTTAAATAACCAGTAGGTACCTAACATTTATTTTAAACCAGCACTCTAGAATGCCTATTGTCCAGTTGCTGGCAGTGAAAAGCTGATTTATTCTACATACAAATGTATTACACTGTATTACATTTATTATAAGTGTTTTGGACATTGGTCAACCATGGATGAAGGTCTTCCTCCATGGGTCAACCCATGAACTGAACAATGGCTGCATGCAGTCACAGCCAAACAGCCAGCGGCCCAGCCAGCACAGCTAAGTCAGCTTCCTCAAAGGCATTACTTGCTAGTGCTATTCGGGAAATACTACCATGTGTACCACTACCAGCGGTGCCCAGACAAAACAGTGCAATTGCGAATAGTTAGAGAACACAACTGCAAGTAATGCAGAGCAAAGGCAATACATTATTACTCGTGAATGGTCAGTATTCGTGAATAGTTACAGGTATTTGCGCCTGCGCGATTAATCGAATAGTTCAAAAACCGCGAATACGAGTATGATTAGCAACAACTATTCGCAAATATTTGAATAATTGCACTATGCGCACAGGCCTACCTGTATGTTATTTACTAATCTAAGTCTACCCATGGAGGAAGAAAACATGTTTTCTTCCTCCATGGTCTACCCTACTCTTGTCCTGTTCCCGCTTTTTTCTTCCTCCTTTGCGGTCGGGGGCGTTCCGCAGCCAAAGCTGGGCTTCGGCCTCAGAACCGTTTACCACCAGGGGGTTCCGCAAAACAGCCTCTGAAACAAACAATTAATAAATTTCAGCATAATTAGAACAGCAAAATGGATGTTGCAACTGCTTGGCATGACCAAGGGCTTAAATGAGGTAAACACCATGTCTGTAAATGCTTCCATACTCGATAAGATTGTGAGTAAATGTATGTACTGACCTTAAGCTTATTTTATTGAACCGTTTAAGAAGAAACATATAATATAAGAGGTTTATTATATGTAATAGACTTCTGATAATATTTATATTGATTTAATTTTGCCCTACACCGACGTGTGTATAGCACTGTATGCTCAGTGCTTTCCGAGTGTGTGTGAAAAAACTACACAAGCGACTCGGGCGGGATTCGAACCCACGACCTCCTGCTTACTAGTGCAGACGTCTTAACCTCTCGACCACCAAGCATGCTCGATGACAATTGGCCAGTTAGAATCCTATATAGCAGCGGGTTCTATATATATAGATTGGTGAAATTCTGAGCATAGAGTGCTATACACACGTCGGTGTAGGGCAACATTAAATCAATTGTTTATCTCCCGATGCAAGAATTTCACCAATCTAAATATTTATATTCAAATGTTTGTTTCATATTAATGTTGAAATAGATCACAGGCCATTGATCCATTTCAAATTGTACACCAGTTATTTGTTACATGGTATACCAACTATACATGTATAGCTGTATTAGGATTTTTTGACATTATTCTATACCCAGATTCCATTAATTTTCACACCGCATGCTTTTCAGTTGTTATAATATAGGTCAATTAATGCGCAAACATTTAATTGCTAGTAAGATTTGGTAGAAATGATCGACAGCAAATATACTTCATGTTCACTCCCAACCATTGACATTTTCTTAAGCCCCAAAAGTCTCCGGTTTCTGGTCATCGATCGGCTTTAAAATCGGTGCAGTGCCACATTAAAAAAAAAATTCCAACAGGGTTTACGCGGGGACCAACTTTCCTATATACAAAGTAAGAGAGGCCTCACAAATCGGGCAAATGTTCAATGTTCATACCCCTATGTGGAAAAGGTTTCAAACACAGCACGGCAGAATTCCAATCGATCCAGCAAGTTTGGCTGCAATTGGGCAGCGTTATACATGTATAGTGCGCGGAGCTAGAAACCAGAGACTTAACTGACCCTGGAAATTTATCCATTGTAGTAGAGCCGCAAAAACAATAATGTTCAAGGGAGGGTGCAGCATTTTTGGACCGGTATATTTATTCCAATTCTCCAGTTCTCAACAGACATATCTTAAAACCGACCTGTGAAATTTTCTCGGAAATGACTACATTTCAGGAAATATTTCTCAGGACGATAGGTCATCTTTGACTGGTCAGGAATACATGTTGTATCATTCCTTTAAACATTGTTAATTTTCCCCTGATAACCAACAAAGCTCTATAATGTCTATACATAATTGTAACCTACTTGTTATTACTGCACTTAGCATCAGACTGCTGAATGCCCTCTTGGTTACTGGTGTTGCCGACTTCCACCCCGGCTTCCCTGCCCAATTAAAACGGAGAGTAAGGTCGTGTGTCATGACGTTGGTCATGACACGCTTCACTGTATCTTTCATTGAGTTGCCACCAACCAGTGTTAAATTGTTTACCTGAAGAAATATAGAGAAAATTATGTGTCACAGTTAATATTACATATTGAGATTATATATGTATATCTAGGACCAAATGAAATATTGCAAAATCTTATAAATCCACACAAAACGTATAAGGCTGCATTTTTACAGAAAATACTGAAATTACAGTCCACGAAAATCAGGAAGTGGCGGTTATATTGTTTGCATGATTTTTTTTATTTACTGATAATTGCATTATGGTATTGCTGACCAATCCCTAGTTGGCCATACAGGTACAGTACACATGAATGTTTTATTGATGATTCATAAAACCTAAGAACCGTTTGTCAATGCCACAAAAAGCATGGACTAAATTTAAGACAATTCTGGAAATTTGTTTGAATTTAGCAATATTATGTGTAAAATATGTCCATACATATTTCACTAGTTTGCTGTTTTTTGAGAGGAGTACATTCATTAAAATTCGTTAGTTTAAAAAAAACGGTTACCGTGGCAACTATGAACACCAATTAACGTAGATGTTTGCGTGAGAGGGTCCAAAAGATCAGCGTGATCGGACAAAGCGTTCTGGTGATAAAAAAATCGTATATATAGGGGGCACATTGCACGCCCTCCCCCAGGCCTGATAGGGTTAGGCAAGGTGTAGCATTATAGGCAAAACTATTAGTAAAAGTATTTATACTTTATTATACTTTAATGTACATATATCCACAATGCTTTAAGTACCGGTACTCATAACTATCATTCGTACTGAAACTTTAGTACCCTGTCCACGGTTGTTAATCGTTTTTAACAAATTTAATTAAGTTTGCGGTTACTGATCAATACAAAAATACTCGGATAAGTGTTTTTTATAAGTTGTCACAATCAAAACACTGTGACCAAAGCTGCGTCATGCTGCATTATGTGACCAGCCATTATAGGGAAGAGTAGTATATTTATGAGCTTTACCTCTAGCTATATTTAAACATTAAAACCGGATTGTTATTATTTTCAATTAGTTATCAATGCTCTATCTACCATGCATTATTTCAAAATGCTTACCACGGATTTTCTAAGTGATTTGTCAAGAAGCTGTTGCTCAAGGTTTTCCACTTCTTCATAGGAAGCCAGTGGAAAGCCGATCGCATCGGGCAACTCAATGGAGGGTCCTCCTCCACCGCTTAGTCTTTGAAGAACCTGATTAAGCAGTTTTCTTTGGCTTTTCAATTCCGTTGAAATTTCGGCCATTGTCACTTGCAGTTCGCTCATGCTGGGTATCATGCTGCGGTCAGTTGCTGCAGAGTAAATATTGCTATCTGTTACTGACAATTGGTCATTCATATACAAACAATAAACACTTTAGTTCTAGATTTCTTGAGAGAATACCAGTAGGAAGTTGTCATGTTTCTATTATTCTATTTACTGATTTAACAACATATAATTATACATTTTGCGGTACATTGATATATTGCGTGTTGGAAACCTTTATTTGGTAGTGATATTCGTCTAAAACCAATTGCGGGGTTGGGCAGGTCGTTGTTAAATTCAATAATCTGTTGGTACTTTTTGCCCACCCTTAAGACAGGTGCTTCCGAAAAGTTTAAAGTGTTTGGCAAGTATTGATCAACTCAAAATGCAAGTTAGATTGTTGTTATTTCCTTGTGCTTTCAGGAAATTATCGGCGGGAGGATACTATTTGAGAGATTTTTGTTTTCCGTTTGATACATTTTTTTGTCGCAAACATCAGTAAAACAATAAATTAAATTACAGCAGGGTACAGCAAAATATTCTTGTGCATAAACATCATGGGTTGTTGATCACTAAGTGTAACAATTTCCCTTTCACCTCCACATTCAATGAAAACAAATTACCTGATATCGGTTCCACAGCTGAAGCTGCAGCTGCAACAGCATCAGTGCCCTTTGAATCATTGTCTGAGTGGCTATGTAGAAACATCGGCAGAGGAGGAGTGGGTGCTCTGCCGATTGGTGTTGATGTTCTTGGCCTAGGACCTCTTCCCCTGGGAGAAGTCTCATCATCTTCGTCTTCTTCATTTGACGAAGATGAGGAAACTCAAGCCTTTTTTCGGTGCCTACAACAAAAAATAATTCTATATAATTTATTTTGTTTACGTTTTGGAGTGTTTCTGGGAGCAGACTGTAAAAGAAACAAATGATTTAATTTTGCCCTACACCGACGTGTGTATAGCACTGTATACTCAGTGCTTTCCAAGTGTCTGTGGAATTTCACCAACCTATAAAGACTGTAAAAGATTACTCGTTGTTTAAAGAAGTTTCTGGCAGTCAGGACGCCAAGTCTTACCCAGTAAATCAACACCGAACTTGTAAACAACCTGAATGTGCCGTTTACATTTATGGAAAACTGTTCATTAAAGATATATCTTCCCTGCTTGGCTAAGAGTACGACCTACAAAATAAAATTTCTAAAACGAACGAATTTTGAAATATAATATCGTTGTTAAACCAAAAAACATGAAAATTATGAAATCCTGATTGACAGCCGCACTAGCTAATCCGCAGACTGCCCATGTACGCCCTTGGCCTGTTACATACGATACATTAAACAAGATTTTAAAAAAGTGGGCCAGCATTTTATTAATTGTATTGGTACTAATCCATGAAAGTTTTTTTATTCATTCAATGAGTGAAACATTTAAAGCTTATAACTTCCATAACTGCAGAAAAATAGCGATTCAACATTTAAATCTATTTTTTACGTCAAAACGGCCATATATCTTTAATGCCAACATTTAAAGAACTTTACCAAATAATTATGCTCTAATCATGAAGGATTGAGGGAATATTATATTACCCAATTAAATACCAAATGTTGGGGTAATTTTATTGTTTTGGTGAGTTTTGGGCAACAAACAAAAGTGCTTCCAAATATATAGCTCGCCGGCGGTCCATTTTACACAGGACTGAGTTGAAAGGGTTAAGGAATCATCCCCAATGTATGGTGGCCCTGAAGGACTCGCACATATTCATGATAATTTTTATATCTGTGATTTCCATGAGACATAAAAAAAAATTGCTGATAATTTATACTTACTTTCTACTTGTCTTGGCTGTCTCGTCATCCTCTGTCTGGAGGTCTGATGTGTCCTCGGACCTTTTCAGTTTGATGCGTGCATCCTCATAAGTTTCTGTACAAACATACACAATTTTGTTTAATTATATAAGAGAACAATTCCATGTTTAAATATATATGTATAAATATATAATATAGTATAAATATATACTGAAGACTTTTTTTTTTACAATAGTCTGATTCTGTGGGTCACTCAATCGGCCTCCATTAAGGAATTTTAGTACGCAGTGTTTTCACACTTTCACATCATTCTCCACTATTGAAGTGAGATTACAATAATTGGTAATGACCCCAAAGGGATCATAAAACCTACTTGGTGTGAATTTGGTACAGTCAATTTCCCAAAGTCAATGGGCGTTTCGATGCAATTTGGGATCTTAAATGTATGTTAATGACAATCTGCATAGCCTATATTCATGAATTATTAGCAAGTCAGTGATTTTCAGGCAAAGATGAAACAAAATAATTAGATACAACTTTTACATGTAGCGGGTTTGTTGGTTTTTACAAATGTATGCAAGTAATTTTTTTTTTTTTACAATTAACACCTTAGTCTTGCATTGGACGTCTTGAATTTTCTTAAAAGTCAGATCCTTGACAATTGTCTTGCCTTGTTGGCAAAGTAACAAGGCAAGAAAGAATGAATATTAGCTAAATTATCCTGAAGAAGTACCATTTCATGGGTGTAAATCTTGTTTCAAGGAAAGTAAGCGTAGTGCATAATTAATGGCTTGTCATTGCACTCAAAACAAATTAATTAAACTGTACTTACGACTGGTACCCAGAACTCTGACATCAAACTGCTTCCAGTTCAACTCATCTGGCTGCAGCTGATCTTTTACGGCTCTAACAACCGCCGTAGAAGAACGCCAGGGCGGCCAAAATGCCAGCTTGTCGGTCTTTAACCACGTGCTCGGTACAATTTCCACCTCGTTTGAGACTTTGAATAGAACAACTGCAAACATATCTATTTGGCCAAAAAGTTAAGAAACTGTCAAAAATAGAGTGGAGTTCAACTACTGTAGGCTTACGCAGATGGCTAACACAGTACGTTGTCATGTTAGCCATGTTAAACTCACACAAAGTGTATCAAAAATATTGTTTATTTTATGCAAAGCTGTTTTTTTTTTTTCATTTTTTTTTTTCATGTCTATTTTACAATGACATGTATGATATAATGCATCTGTCTTAAACCGCACAATAACCGCAGCCAAGAATAATAATTGTTTTAAGAGTACAGTTAAGCACACAACAAAATAAGCTATTTTGTGGTCAGTAAAATTAGCGCATCTAAACATACTCCTGGTTAAGGGTCATGATCAGTTTGGTTTTTGGTCGTGACAGCTATAGCCAAATAAACATGTAGGTGTGTATTTTTTGTCAAAAGTAATTCATTACTTTTTAAGCCATTTACCTACAGAAAGATGTTATGTAATAGTGTAATATATAGCTGTAACAGTGTCCGTTTAAATTGACATATCGAGTCAAACAGATCTTTTCACCCCAGCACCGATTGGGTTTGGATTATTTCAATCTCTGAAGGTGCAGAGCTAGAGATGAAGGTGCAGAGATGAACAAACCTTTGATAACTGATAAAAGGCAATCTGACAAAATATATCATAGTCAGTCTCAACCATATCAACTCACTAAGTCTTATCTCTGAAAAATACTTGACCAAGGCAGTGCAATAATTTGATAACGAGGAATCTCAATGGCCGGATGGATGAATTTGATGAAGTCGTCACAATTGTATTGACTGGCACAAGTCTAATTATTAAGCAACAGATTCTCTATATTTTGAATAAGCAAGGGTCTGTTTATTATATCACATATGGCCAACTCGTGTACTGAATAACATGTATCTATATATGACCATGCAGGTAGAAATAGACAGAACGTCTGCACACCACTATAAAATGGCCAAACTGTACCTACTAGTACATATAACAAGAATTTATAGCTTATCTGCAGTGGTAGTGGAAACCGAGAATGCAAAGTACCAAAAGTTCAAAACATGAAATGAAAAAATACTAAAACCATCATATTCTGAATTTAATAGATAACAAATGTTCGCTCGGCACTTTCCTTTCAACAAAAGAAAATTTGTCACAATTTCAGTATATAGTTCTAAAAAAAATAACCCCACCGATTACTGAGATAATATAAGGCCCATGACCATCGACACTCAATATTTACTGAGATAATTATAAGGCCCATGACCATCAACACTCAATATTTGCCAAAACCCTTTATTGCGGGAGAGTTCTAAAAATAAAAGTAAAGATTTAAAAAAAGACAGAGATCTCTGGTTTTGCTTAGGACATAACTACTACAACTACCAAAATCAAGCCCCATGGATTGGTGTTAATGACCAGCAACTTGGCTATGGAATGTGCTACACAGTGGTCTCATTGTTTCAGACCATGAGGTCTGATAAGTGCCCCATGCCTAGCTATACACATGGAAAGTGTACATAGACAATAGCATCAATTAGATCTTCTAAAATAAACTCTATGCTGGCTTTTCTACTTAAAATACACATAGTTGGAAAAGTGATCCAATACAAATCTTAACATAAATAACTTCTGTAAATCCTTAACTTTAAGAAACACAAATCAGTTAATCAAAATATCATCAGGTAAAAGAGATAATCTTTAAGTAAAAACATCACTCTTGAAGGTTAGGCCAATGTTACACAAATGTGTATGTGATGAAAACTGCTGGTCCAAGTTGGAACGAATAAATTAAATGCAACAAATATAAATCCCAAGAACTCATGGGTAAACTAGAATGAAACATTAGCAACCTTCTTAAATGGCTATTAAATTTAAGTGAAATTACACATACCTGTAAAAAGGATGGTCCAATTATGAGACTCCAATGAGTAAGGCAGAAAAACTTTTATTTCAGTGTGCACACAGTCATCCTTTGTATGAATGACCAAGAGTGCACACTGGCCAACACACCATGGCTCATCTTTGGGAGTCGGATTACGGCTTTTCTTTTTACAGGCTGTTGAAAATTTAGGGGGAATAAAACCAGAGGACTACACTAATAACACCAGGGGCTGATCCAGAGTTTTCCAGGGATGGGGACCTCTCCATGTGACAGGGTGTGACTCGTCGGAGTCGCTCGGAGGGCGAGGCCATGTTCCCCAACCCAGTGTCCCAACGCTTGAATTGTAATTTCTTAATAATTATATCATCATCGAACACTGTCTCCGCCTCGGGCAGAATGTGCACTCACATGACTTAGCTCTCTCCAGAGTTCACGGTTCTGAGTGGCCTGATTTAGGGGCATTGATGTCAAGATATTATGTCTGTGCTTATTGATGTCAATAATTATAAATAGTGCCTAAAGAGCTCTTTGAAATCTAGTGCACCACAGCCGAATCAACCCATCCCGCCCCTCCATGATCAACCCTATAGTTACACCACTGCAGTCTGTACACCAGTACTAGGCCTATACATTATTATAATTTATAAGAAAGACAAATGATAGGATCTTTATTAACTTGAAGTTGGTCTCATGTTGAATACATTGGGAAGAGGACGCCAAGCTTCTGCATCCATTTTAAAGATGTTTCTCAATTTGTGCAAGAACAGAAAGCAAAGGAGAGAGTTGAGGAACAACTCTTAAAAAAAGGGTGTTTAAATAACCTTTTGAAACACTATATTTACAGTGTGGTTGAAATTATAGATGTTATCAACACCATCATGACAAGAAAAATGGTCAACTGTCGGAAACTGGACAAATTCCAATTTGATGTGGATCATCGGCGATCGGACGATGGTCCATTTAAAACAAAAATCTTAGTAATTTTTCAATATTTTCTCTTCAAAAAGACATCTAAACCTTCCGTAATGATATTGGATTATCAAAGAGTTCCTTCCTCCATGATCAAACGGACTGTTGTATCATTATCATCTGCAACCCAGTATTTAGAAACTATTCCCCACTTGCTTTCCCGGCAAGTATCTCAACCAGAGATTCGCTTATTTGACTTAGGTCTTTAGAAATAAAATCCTTTTACTTGGAAGAATTTTACGATTTCTGGAAAGCCAGTTATCACATATCTAATTGACTGGTAAGGTCGTCCATGTGGGTCTGTTTAACAAGGTTGGTCATTGTTTATTATTACATAACACATAGCCAACTACACTTGCTGTGCTATGCACTTAAGGATAGGTATCTATGACAGAAAGCCTGCATATCATTATAGAATGACAAAACTGTAGCCTGTGGGAAAATCATGAATTCAAAGTTGAGAACAAGTGGAAAACAATTATCAAAGTAGATTTCGATTTTAAATAACTATACTCCTATAATATACGAGATAAAAGGTGAACACGGTCAAACAATTTACATGAAATTCTGGCCGTGATGGACGAAATTAAGAAAGAAAGGGTAAAAAAGTATCCGGTTTATGGTCATAGGTTGGCTTCAAAATCGGTGCGGTGACGATTTTTAATTAATTAATTCATTTTATTTTAAATAGTTTTCAGCCAGTGAAATACGTCATACATATGTATACTCGGTTATTGGAACCAGGCCAAATTTCCCATACACACAGTATAGTGGCTCAGAGAGGCCGCACAAATCGGACAAACGTTCATGTGAAAAAGTCGTTTAAAACATAGCGCGACGGATTTCCAATCGATCCAGCAATTTTGGCTGCAATTGGACATCGTTTCATAGCAAACTAAAAAGAAAACTAAACCAAATGCCGACACATGACTCTGAGGCGACGCTCGCCGCAAACCACAAACAGTTTATTTTTTGGGGGGGGCGGGGGGCTAACAGCCGGTGGATCTAAAAAAATTAATTTACGGTACAACCTCCGAAATTTCAGAAAACTCAATTCTTGCAAAGAACAGGGAAAGCAAAGGACAGAGTTAAGGAACAACTCTCAAAAAAGGGTGTTAAAATAACATTTTGAAACACTGTTACAGTGTGGTTGAAATTACAGATGTTATCAACACCATCATGACAAGTTAAATGGCCTAACTGTCGGAAACTGGACAAAATCCAATTTGATGAGGATACTGGTCCATTTAAAACAAAAATCAGCCAATTTTTCTTTGCTCGCGAACCGTTTATATAATATTTCAGGTCAGTTTCTCTATATATAAATCTACTTTGTGTACAAGTTATACAACCACATAAAAGGCTTGTGTCCCGTTTGTGTGATCCCCGCTACTGCCGTTACCCGGGTTGTTTGCATCTGACCGGGGCTTGATCCCTGGCTACTCGGCAGATGGTTTGGCCTCTGACCTGGCCCCATAGAGCAATAGATAATTGGCATAAGTGGACCGCCCACCAACGTAGGGGCTGGTTAGCTCAGTTGGTAGAGCGAGCAAAGAAAAATTGGCTGTATATTATTAATCTGTAGTTATAAAGAAACATCGCAAAACTAACTTGTAAAAATTCATCAGCGCCTTATGCAAGAACCTCAAGGCACTTTACAATTAGAAACAAATAAAAAAGGGTTAAAATTACAACTTTATAGAAAGAGAATGTCATGTAAATAAGATCGATTTCAAAAATAAAATTCTCGAAGATGACAGCATTTCAGACGGAAATATTTCTCCGGACGATTGGTACGACCAGTCACCAACTATGTACCAAGAAAGGTTTTAGATTAAAATGCTAAAACCTAATGATAATCATATATTATGCATATGGCTGTATTTAAACTGCCACAGTTTAACAGTAAAAGGAAAGTAGTGAACATGTATAGGCCTAGATATTTATTTGTATGCATTCTAATGTGGAAATGGATCACCATATCATCGTCCAATAAATATTCACTTGTACATTTCTAGTTTGCTGAAGAATGTAATTGTTATGAGATTATCAGGGTGTTCCTTCCTCCATGATCAAACCATGGAGGAAGGAACTCTATTTTCCTTCCTCCATGATCAAACGGACTGTTGTATCATTATCATCTGCAACCAAGTATTTAGAAACTATTCCCCACTTGCTTTCCCGGCAAGTATCTCTGAAAGTATTTCTGGAAAGCCAGTTGTCACATGTCTAATTGACTGGCAAGGTCGTCCATGTGGGTCTAGTTATAAACAAGGTTGGTCATTGTTTATTATTACATAACACATAGCCAACTACACTTGCTGTGCTATGCACTTAAGGATAGGTATATATGACAGAAAGCCTGCATATCATTATAGAATGACAAAACTGTAGCCTATGGGAAAATCATGAATTCAAAGTTGAGAACAAGTGGAAAATAATTATCAAAGTAGATTTCGATTTTAAATAACTATACTCCTAATATACGAGATAAAAGGTATATAGAGTCGATTTGTAAAAAGAAAAGAAAATTATGGGTTAATACGGTAAAAATAATTACATGAAATTTCTGGCCGTCTGATGGATGAAAGTAAAAAAGAAAGGCCAAAGAATTCTCCGGTTTCTCGTCATAGGTTGGCTTCAAAATCGGTGCGGTGTAAACACCCCGTATACTGGGTTATTGGAACCAGACCAAATTTCCCATACCAGTATATGGTGGCTCAGAGAACAGCACAAATCGGACCATATGATCGGACAAACGTTCGTACCCCAATGTGAAAAAGTCGTTTAAATCACAGCTCGGCAGATTTACAATCGATCCAGCAATTTTGGCTGCAATTGGACATCGTTTCATAACTAAAAAAGAAAACTAAAAATGCCAACACACGGCTCTGAGGCGGAAACCAGAAACAGTAGATTTAACAATATATATATTTTTAGGGGTAGATAACAGTAGATATTTTGTGTAAATTTACGGTACAACCTTCGAAAATTCAAAAAACTGTCCATTCCTGCAAACGTGAAATCAGTTATACGGTAGAAATGTGTATTTCGATCAACGGGGTGTAAAATCAAGTATAATCACTTATTATCATTTTAAACGAAACTATACTGCAGTTATCAAACTGAAATGTTAGGTACCACCATCTTAAATATAAATGTAAGCTTAGATATCAATCTGAAGAAATGAAGTTTTTTACAGTTTAAAATGGTTTCACCTATGAACACAATGAATGACATGTATTAATTTACTTAATTGATTGAAACAAGTGAACTATGGGAATAGCCACATGTTTTTTCCTGATGATATGGTAACAAAATGTATTTTGTCTTCACTGACTTAATATCGGTAATAAGAGGAATATTACTGATACTTGAAACTTTGTGAATACCAACATTTTTAGATTCCAATGGATACGAAAAAAAATATTCTTTGATCAGAAATTCATTGTACAGTATATAGACTCCTGATTTATATTGAAAAACGTTTCTGACCAGTACACATTTGGATCCAACTTGTACACAGTTGTTACCTCAGTCTTTTTGTGCTCAGTAGAAAACCATGCAACTTCGCATTTCGAAATTGAGTACAAGGGAAATAACCATCAGATGGGAGAGCACCATCGATCAGTGTGTGGCATATTAACAGAAACTCCATTAATACATGTACCAAAGTTATCTGATGATTCGTCTAATGAATGACACGCATGTAATGATCTCTCCAAAAACCTGTGAATTATTGTTCAAGGACAAAGTTTGGCTTCCTGATTACCTGCTTTAAGCTTTTTAGAAAAATTTCAAATGGAAAGGCCGCAAACTTGTCCAATGGACCATACAACTTGACATCGTCAGCAATGTGAACAAGTCCATGAACATTATATACCATTTGATCCGTCCCATAAACTCTGACAGGTGTTTTACAAAACAAATGAGGAGGTCGTTGGCATAACCACATAGAGGATCACACAAATATTGATTGGCAAGTATACGGATGGCAATGGAAAACAACATGAAGTTTTTATACATTTCATCAGGTAATTTGCCCTTCAACACCACTGGACCTGTATAAAGAAGGAAGAGTCGAAACTCAGTGGCCTTCCACCTATCAACTTCAGTTAGAGCCCTGGGCAAATTCTAGCAAATTATTTCGGTATGAAACAACACCGAGACAGAAGGGATTCTGAAATCTGCGTCTTCACTGGTGTACCCAAGCGGCGTTTAAGAGGCCCTTTCAACCACAACATAAGAAGGCGCCTCATAACTCCAAGGCACACCAAGTGCATATAGTCCAAGGGAAATTGAGAGACCATGCCCAATCCCAGCTTCCTCAATGGATTCGGTCCTATATGGTGGTCCTCATCTAACATGTCATCAAATGACTTATCTGTGCGATGAGGAGCATCTGTTTCAGGAAAAAACATTTTCTTGTCATACGTTCCTCGCTGATTGCATTTCTCACAGCCTGAATAACCTGAGTGTGCTTTTACTTGCTTAACCCTGAGCGCAGCGCATGTACTGTTTACAACAGTCGCTTTTTTGTAATTAACGGGTTTCTCTTAATTGCCTGGGCCAAATTGTTTCATTCTCCGTAAGTTCCCTATTCAGACATAGCTAGAACTATAGTGAGAGCCCCGTTAACCTCAGTGGTCAGCATCACACAGATTTTCGAGGCACAACCCAGACAGCCCAGACTATCATGTTACTGCCATATGTTTTGTACACTAAGTGCTTATCAGGCAATCAATCATCCTGTCACTGGCTCAATGGAAATAAACCTTCAAGGCATGTGGTAGGTACTTCTGATGTACACAATAAGCTCAGATTATCAAGCTTGGGCTAGACTTTGGTTAGGGTTGTATTTACTTTAGCCGGCGGCTGTTGCATGAATGGCCAAACCCATGTACTGTTTCAAACAGTACCATGGTGCAACCGCGCATGGATTTTGGTTTTGCGCTTCATAGGGACCTTTGATCTAAAAAAAATAAGCTCAGACTGTGGATAGTTATTGTTGACTGGGGGAGGGGGGGGGGGGTTGTAGGGTGGTGATTGGGAATAATTATTTGCAAATAATAATTGATCACTATTACCTGTAATTGTTCCAGTCAGATAAGCATCACAATAAAGTCGGAAAAAATTGATTTAGAAAAAAAATCTGACTTTTGTCAGTAATTCATTATTTTTATAAAAAAAATTAAAATAAATTTTGGCTAAAATCTGTTGGGTTGGGCCCAGACTACTTCTATTCTTATAATTAACACTTTTGATAAAGGATTGTGCTCACCCCACATGATTATTACGCCCAAACCCCAGGTACTGTTTCAAACAGTACCATGGTGCAACCGCGCATGAATTTTGTGCCGGCGCCGTGCAGGGTTAAGATAAACACGGGCCGGGCATCACATACAAAATTCAGTATATGACAACGGTATATACACGGCCGTCAAAGGTCAAGTTATTTAGTTTGAGCTTGATCATTTCTGTCACAAAATCGTTGAGGAATTCCTCGGGATCTTTTGGTTTTGATTTTCCTGTGAACAAACCTATAATGAATGACTCGCTAGATCCTTGAATTAAACCTAAAATTGGCCAAAACTGTGTATTACTGCTTTTGAATAAAGGTAGTCCATCAACATTAATTTGAAGGAAGAGCTAATTGTTATCATGACCCTGCAGTTTTGGGATCAGAAGCTAACTTCGACATTATACAATAGGCTACACCAAAATGATAGTACGATCTACTGCACTCCTGATAGTCTTTATTCCTTCAATTTTACCTGTAGATAAGAGCGTCCTTGGGTCTTTTGGAAGAGCTGGATGGAATTTTCGCAAGATTGCGAGTAAGCTTCGAAAAGAAGACTGATTTATGTTGCTATTTACAGCCCAATCACAAAGCAGTTTTGGCAAATCTTTGTCATTTTTGCGGCCATCTGACAAGCTAGAATCAGAAAGGCAATCTGTTACAATCATCACTGTCAGAAAAGGATTCAAGTACAGAATCTGAACTTGCAACAGTCAAATCAAACAATGGTTCAGGCAGATCATCATAAATTTCTCCTTCATTAACATTGTTTGAAGAGAAAGTATCATCATCGCTTTAGGTTGACTCTAAACTTATTTTTGTTGTAGGGGATTTTTGACATACAACTTCAGAATTATTCTGTGTATTCTCCTTGATTTCATTTGGTTTTGATTGCTGGTCTTCCGCATGCACATTCAGCATGCTGGTCGTTTGAACAACCGGGCCAGCATGAAAAGTTTCTTCAGTCTTTGCAATGTTCTGTAAATGTAGTTTGTATTTTTCTTCAATTTTTCTACGCTTTGTCCAGTACGACATCACCACCTTGTGTTCACAGTCGGAACTGTCACAACTTCCACAGAAATGATATTTCCCACAAGTTTCCAAAATTTCCTTATCACTGATATTAATTCTTTTGTGGTGTAAATTATATGGGGATATGAACTGTTGTGTTGTCCAATGTACTTTGCAGGAAATATAATATGGACAAATATTTCATAGCAAGGATTTTTATGGAAAAATGTACATTGCACATGTATTTGTATAGTATGTACTACTATACAAATACATGTGCAATGTACGGGTGTATCTTGTTTCTTATAACTGTATCACAGTATAGTGAGACAATTATAGTCAATAACATGTATCATCACAACCATTAAAACCAGCATGACCCACAAACCAATGTTTTCTGACCGTTTGTAAAATTGGAGTTGACACTGCTGGTATACAAAAATGCACTCTAAATTTGGGGAACCATTAAACATGTGCGTTTTTCAAGACAAACCAAAATTTAAAATTACAATTTAAAAAACATATGGAAATAAGTTTTGCTTATCATGTTATCCAGCCAACCTTACAATTTATAATAAATGTTTTACGGACAGTGAAATTAAACCGAAACTCTGCAATGTGTCGTCACTGAAAAATACAGTAGGCATACACTGTTCACATGCACCAAACATGTGTGCGTAAAATTTTAAAGTACAATGTTATAATATATATATAATTATGCCTACTTAAGGATTCAAAATACAATTTTCAGAATTGCGTAAAATTAAAAAAAGCAATATCAAGAAAATATAATAATACCAAATTCACTATAAGATCAGGTTACGTACCAAAAAACAAGCATGACCGACAAGCAAGACACTGTTGACCCTTTAGGCCGACTCAAGAGTATATTAGTAATAGTATAGTACTAGTAGGCCTATATATTCCTTCCTCCATGATATAAGTATTCTACAGTTTCAGTTGCATAATTCAAATTACGTATGATTGGAACCATGCAGACTTACCAGTTTGACCAGGTGTTGCTCCCACTGTAGTCCCCGCACTCTGATTCTCTTCCATTCCGAGTGTGTGTCACATTTAGTACGGCATATAACAGCAGGAAGTTACTACCAGGGCATTCGCATGCATGCTTCAAAAGCGTATTTTATATGGAAATTTTTTACGTTTGATATAGAATCTCCACATTAGAGGAATGTTAATACTTTGAGATTGTCCGCTCGTAACCCGAAAATAACTAAAATAGAAAATGTACATTGACATCTCCATAATTTTTGTATTGTATATTTTCTAAGTTCCTCGTCCCATGTTCACCATGGCTGATAAATTTGACATTGGAGGCTCCATGTCAGCTAGTGCCTTTCGGGATGTCTAATAATTTTTGTTAGCTATGGCAAACTCATCTAACAGAAATGAAATTATTACCGATAAATAATTTTAGTTCATTTGTACCACTCCATATAATCAATTCGAAAATCTTAATGCAACTAACGGTTACATAATGTTTTGTGATGTTTTTATACACGCGGATATGCTACCTTATTTACGTGGTCTTCGAATGCCAAGTAAATTAATTTATAACATTTTTCTCGAAAATTTCAGTAGTTCAGACAAAATATTATTTGCTCAGCACTGCAGTGCCTTATTATACGAAATCAGCCGTTAGATTAAAAAGTAATAGATTAAAACAAACATAAATAAATAAATACAATTCTGATAATCACCACGTACTGCCTTTAAATATTTTACCAGAGGTATTTCGGAAAATTACCAATGGTGTACATAACCTTTAACTGTATAATTCACAAGTTAATTAGGAAGGTGAATCACGGATTAAAAGAGGAAAATTCAGCTGTATAAATCAACGGAATCTGAGGCAGCTTGCCTTGTAAAATTCCTAAACTCGACACGTCCTTTCACTGATTAGTTTATAATCATCATGATATATCCCTGATTATTGTATCTATCATTACACTAATAACGATTGAAAATCCAACAATTATGTATGTCTCTCATTTAAAACGTTTAAGTCTTTTTAAAAGATCAATGCTATACCGATTAAAATATCTTAAAGTTCCTTGAACACTTACTTTACTTCTTCAAGACTGGCATAAGTTTATTAAAAACTAGCGCCCTCTTTTGTTGTGGGTTTCGAAGATAATTATTCCCTCATTATTTTAAATCGATTAAAATGTTTTTAAAATACTAGCAAACAATGCAACAAGCTAATAACTTGTTATTTGTATCACAAAAAATCCACACAATGATAAAAACAGAAAATAAGACATTTTCAGCAAATTTAAGTTTTTCAAGAAAATCCAAATTTTTACAAAGAAAGCGCACATAGAACGTGAGAGTACATACCTGTCTTTTATAACACTTTTGAACCCGTTTGAGGGAGTAAAATTAGTTGTTATATCAATTACTTCCTTATTTAAATAGAATTTCATAACCGTTGATGTACCCTGACAGATTTGCCTATAATTCTAATGAATATTTTTTATAGGGGACTTTGGTAAAAGCAATTGCACGTATCCAATCTCCTCAGTTTTTCTCTGCTCCTTTTTATCTCATATTCTTTTCAGACGCTCTCGATCATTTATTGCTGGAAGCATCGTTCAGCTTGCTTTGACATTCCAGTTTTAATATTAATTAAAAAAGGAAAGGGAGTGGGATGAATTTGAAAATTTCATACAAATATTTGAGCACAGTATGCATAATTTGTATGCAGTGCCCTCAGCTATAAAAATAGACACATATAAGATGGATGATGGTTTTTCAAATCCTTTAAGAACGATCGTTTTTTCGCGTTTGCGATTTTGATAAATTCAATGCTCTCGCTGGACTGAATACTAAAAAAAAAACAAGATGTATATAAACTTTTTTGTTTAAATTATTACTTTCACTTTAACAAACAACCTAAAGGAATTTCTATAATTATGCTGGTTACTTTCTGTATTCACAAAGCATAGGCGGTGTAACAATTAATTGTTTTATATATTTTTTATTTCTAAAAAAATACATTTATTTTGTCGTATTAAGTTATAGTGTGCGAATCCACAAAATGGCATGGGATATATGTGGCCTGCTAAAAGTCCTGGGAATTGTTTTCGAATGCTTCAAGCTTATCGTTAATTGCCACTTAAATATTCAGTTAAAAAATCACACAAATTGGTTTCGTTGCCATAGGAAGGTGTATAAAACAACACAAAACTATTGAAGTATCAGGCCGGCACTGGGCCACTACAGGCTATATATGTCATGGGCGGATCCAGAACATTTTTCGGGGGGCGGAGAATCAAAACAATTATTTTCAGTACTACAAAAATTAAAATGAAATAATCAAAGGAGAGAAAACAAAGCACACTGTGGGAATGGGAGTGCGTTCTCCTCCCTCCCTCCCTCTCTCTCTCTTTTACTATCCCTTAAAAAAAAACGATTTTAGGGGGGAGGGACTACAGCCCCATTAGCCCCCGGATCCGCCAATGTATGTACCCTGTTGCCATAATGGTTTGCCGCTATCAAGCCGGCACTGGGCCAGTACAGGCAGTGTACCGTGTTGCCGTTATGGTTTTCCGCAATCAACCCGGCACTGGGCCAGTACAGGCGGTGTACCGTCTTGCCATAATGGTTTGACGCAATCAGCCCGACACTGGGCCAGTACAGGCTGTGTACCGTCTTGCCGTAATGGTTTGCCACAATCAACCCGGCACTGGGCCAGTACAGGCAGTGTACCGTGTTGCCATTATGGTTTGCCACAATCAGCCCGGCACTGGGCCAGTTCAGGCAGTGTACTGTCTTGCCATAATGGTTTGACGCAATCAGCCCGGCACTGGGCCAGTACAGGCTGTGTACCGTCTTGCCGTAATGGTTTGCCGCAATCAGCCCGGCACTGGGCCAGTTCAGGCAGTGTACCGTCTTGTCAGTTTGGTTTGCCACAATCAGCCCGGCACTGGGCCAGTTCAGGCAGTGTACTGTCTTGCCATAATGGTTTGCCACAATCAACCCGGCAGTGGGCCAGTACAGGCTGTGTACCGACTTGCCGTTATGGTTTGCCGCAATCAACCCGGCACTGGGCCAGTACAGGCAGTGTACTGTCTTGCCATAATGGTTTGCCGCAATCAACCCAGCACTGGGCCAGTTCAGGCAGTGTACTGTCTTGCCACAATGGTTTGCCACAATCAGCCAGGCACTGGGCCAGTACAGGCAGTGTACCGTCTTACCATAATGGTTTGCTGCAATCAACCCAGCACTGGGCCAGTACAGGCTGTACCGTCTTGCCATAATGGTTTGCTGCAATCAGCCCGGCACTGGGCCAGTACAGGCAGTGTCCCGTCTTGCCGTAATGGTTTGCCGCAATCAGCCCGGCACTGGGACAGTACAGGCAGTGTACCGTCTTGCCGTAATGGTTTGACGCAATCAGCCCGGCACTGGGCCAGTACAGGCAGTGTACCGTGTTGCCATTATGGTTTGCCGCAATCAACCCGGCACTGGGCCAGTTCAGGCAGTGTACCGTCTTGCCGTTATGGTTTGCTGCAATCAGCCCGGCACTGGGCCAGTACAGGCTGTGTACCGTCTTGCCGTTATGGTTTGCCGCAATCAACCCGGCACTGGGCCAGTACAGGCAGTGTACTGTCTTGCCATAATGGTTTGCCGCAATCAACCCGGCACTGGGCCAGTTCAGGCAGTGTACTGTCTTGCCACAATGGTTTGCCACAATCAGCCAGGCACTGGGCCAGTACAGGCAGTGTACCGTCTTACCATAACGGTTTGCCGCAATCAACCCGGCACTGGGCCAGTACAGGTAGTGTACCGTCTTGCCGTAATGGTTTGCCGCAATCAACCCGGCACTGGGCCAGTACAGGTAGTGTACCGTCTTGCCGTTATGGTTTGCTGCAATCTGCCTGGCACTGGGCCAGTACAGGCAGTGTGCCGTCTTGCCGTTTTGGTTTGCCACAATCAGCCCGGCACTGGGCCAGTTCAGGCAGTGTACTGTCTTGCCATAATGGTTTGCCACAATCAACCCGGCACTGGGCCAGTACAGGCAGTGTACCGTGTTGCCATAATGGTTTGACGCAATCAGCCCGGCACTGGGCCAGTACAGGCTGTGTACCGTCTTGCCGTAATGGTTTGCCGCAATCAGCCCGGCACTGGGCCAGTTCAGGCAGTGTACCGTCTTGTCATAATGGTTTGCCACAATCAACCCGGCACTGGGCCAGTACAGGCTGTGTACCGTCTTGCCATAATGGTTTGACGCAATCAGCCCGGCACTGGACCAGTACAGGCTGTGTACCATCTTGCCGTAATGGTTTGCCGCAATCAGCCCGGCACTGGGCCAGTACAGGGCAGTGTACCGTCTTGCCGTAATGGTTTGCCGCAATCAGCCCGGCACTGGGCCAGTACAGGCAGTGTACCGTCTTGCCGTAATGGTTTGCCGCAATCAGCCCGGCACTGGGCCAGTACAGGCAGTGTACCGTCTTGCTGTAATGGTTTGCCGCAATCAGCCCGGCACTGGGCCAGTACAGGCAGTGTACCGTCTTGCCGTTATGGTTTGCCGCAATCAACCCGGCACTGGGCCAGTACAGGCTGTGTACCGTCTTGCCGTTATGGTTTGCCGCAATCAACCCGACACTGGGCCAGTTCAGGCAGTGTACCGTCTTGCCGTAATAGTTTGCCGCAATCAGCCCGGCACTGGGCCAGTACAGGCAGTGTACCGTCTTGCCGTTATGGTTTGCCGCAATCAACCCGACACTGGGCCAGTTCAGGCAGTGTACCGTCTTGCCGTAATAGTTTGCCGCAATCAGCCCGGCACTGGGCCAGTACAGGCAGTGTACCGTCTTGCCGTAATGGTTTGCCGCAATCAGCCCGGCACTGGGCCAGTACAGGCAGTGTACCGTCTTGCCGTAATGGTTTGCCGCAATCAGCCCGGCACTGGGCCAGTACAGGCTGTGTACCGTCTTGCCGTAATGGTTTGCCGCAATCAGCCCGGCACTGGGCCAGTTCAGGCAGTGTACCGTCTTGTCATAATGGTTTGCCACAATAAACCCGGCACTGGGCCAGTACAGGCTGTGTACCGTCTTGCCATAATGGTTTGACGCAATCAGCCCGGCACTGGGCCAGTACAGGCTGTGTACCGTCTTGCCGTAATGGTTTGCCGCAATCAGCCCGGCACTGGGCCAGTACAGGCAGTGTACCGTCTTGCCGTAATGGTTTGCCGCAATCAGCCCGGCACTGGGCCAGTACAGGCAGTGTACCGTCTTGCCGTAATGGTTTGCCGCAATCAGCCCGGCACTGGGCCAGTACAGGCAGTGTACCGTCTTGCCGTAATGGTTTGCCGCAATCAGCCCGGCACTGGGCCAGTACAGGCAGTGTACCGTCTTGCCGTAATGGTTTGCCGCAATCAACCCGGCATTGGGCCAGTTCAGGCAGTGTACCGTCTTGCCGTAATGGTTTGCCGCAATCAACCCGGCACTGCGCCAGTACAGGCAGTGTACCGTCTTGCCGTTATGGTTTGCCGCAATCAACCCGGCACTGGGCCAGTACAGGCAGTGTACCGTCTTGCCGTAATGGTTTGCCGGTACTATTCCAGAACTGGCCCGGTTCTGGATCTGTACTGTTGATACCGTGCTGTTTGCTATGAAGCCGGCACTGGCCCAGTGCCGGATATCTACCGTCAAAACTGTACGGTACTGCCGGAACAAAACCAGAACAAGCCAGCACTGGCCCAGTACCGTCATGTTTGCTGGGTAGCTTTTCATCAGTCATTTAAATGTCTTAAACGTAAGCATCTTAACGTTTCAGACATTTAAATGTCTTAAACATTATCCCTACTTAGGTTTAAGACATTTAAATGGCTGAAACGTAAGCTGTATAACATTTCAGACAATGTCTTAAACCTAAGCCCCATTGTACTGTTTAAGACATTTTGTCCCTAACAGTAACGTTTAAGACATTTCCCTGTTCTTAGTGTCAGGAGAGAAACATTATAGGGAAGACTAGTATATTCATGATCTTATAATCTCTTTGCATTATTTCAAGCATGGAAATTTTCTCTCAAAAATTCTTACCACTGATTTCCTGGGATTTGTCCATCAGCTGTAGCTCTGAGCTTTCCACATCGTCTAAACCATGGTCTAAGTAGCTCTATGGTCTAATTGACTGGCAAGGTCATCCGTGAGTATATTACTAAAGAAGGGTGGTCATTGTTTATATTATTACATAACACACGACCAACTCGTTGCTCGGACCATTTCCTGTTCCGTGTACTGAAGAATAGGTATCTATGACAGAAAGCCTGCATATATCATTATAAAATGGCCAAACTGTACCAAGTTTTATAAGAATTTAGCTTAACTGCAGTGGCTATGGGAAAAACCTTGAATTCAATAAGTTGAGAACAAGTGACAATATGTATCATAATGGATTTTGAATTTAAATACCTGTAATACGAGATAAAAATGGTGCCTAAAGTCAATTTGTATATGTAAAAAACAAACAAACAAACAAACAAAAACAAAATACTTTCGAATTTTCAGAACACTATATGGATAGTGTTCTGAAAACTCTTGCAAACTCTGCAATTTCCAAAATTGTGTGCGTAAAATAAATTCAAAATACAATCTTGCCAAATTATTTGTGAGATTGTCAGTACTTTTCGGAATTGCTAAAAATGGAGATGAGCAATTTAACAAATCAAGATCAAGAAAATATAATAATACTATTATTTATAACTATGGTATATATACAACCATACGACAACTATGGAGGTCGAAAAGTGGACATCTGCTTTTCAGCTTTCTAAATAATGAAAAAGCAGATTGAACGTTGTTGGCTAGTGCATTTTTCTACTTTTCCGCTTTTCTTCCACCAAAAAAGTAGATTGAACATTTTGGTTGCATCCATTTTTCTACTTTTCTGCTTTTCAGTTTCAAGAAAAGCAGATTTTACTTGTTCAACTACATTGGCGGTCAAAAAGTGGACATTTGCTTTTCTGGTTTCCTACAACCAGAAAAGCAGATTGAACGTTTTCGACAAATCCATTTTTCTGCTTTTCTGCTTCCCGAAAAGCAGATTAGACGTTTTGTCACACCATGGAAGTAGAATTCTACCTCCATGGTCACACAGTGGCCTAAAAGTGGACATCTGCTTTTCTGGTTTCCCACAACACGAAAAGTAGATCGAACGTTTTGGACAAATCCATTTTTCTGCTTTCCTGCTTCCCGAAAAGCGGATCGAACGTTTTCTCAACAGTGGCCTAAAAATGAACAAGTCTGCTTTGCGCTTGAAGAAAAGCAGATTGAATGATTTGATAATTCTACTCCCTTATCCACAAAATAATGGACGAATCCTACCAATGCACCAAAACGATGCATGTGATAACCGTCGCTGAAAAACAGGGGGCGGCACATCACAGCTCAAACAGAACGCGCCTACCTGGCGCCTACGTCAGACATGGCTGTATTGTAAAGGTAGGATTAGTCCATTATTTTGTGGATAAGGTAGTAGATTTATACCAACACGATGCATGATTGTGATAACCGTCGCTGAAAAACAGGGGGCGGTATATCACAGATCAAACGGACTGCACCTACCTGGCGCCTACGTCGGACTTGTATTGTGACGGTAGGATTAGTCCATTATTTTGTGGATAGTGGAGTAGATTTATCAAATCAAATCATTCAATCTGCTTTTCTTCAGGAGCAAAGCAGACTTGTCCACTTTTAGGCCATTGTTGAGAAAACGTTCGATCCGCTTTTCAGGAAGCAGGAAAGCAGAAAAATGGATTTGTCCAAAACGTTCGTTCTACTTTTCGGGTTGTGGGAAACCAGAAAAGCACATGTCCACTTTTAGGCCACTGTGTGACAAAACGTCTAATCTGCTCAGTTTTCGGGAAGCAGAAAAGCAGAAAAATGGATTCGTCGAAAACGTTCAATCTGCTTTTCTGGTTGTAGGAAACCAGAAAAGCAGATGTCCACTTTTTGACCGCCAGTGTAGGTGAACAAGTAATATCTGCTTTTCTTGAAACTGAAAAGCAGAAAAGTAGAAAAATGGATGTTACCAAAATATTCAATCTACTTTTTAGGTGGAAGAAAAGCAGAAAAGTAGAAAATGCACTAGCCAACAACGTTCAATCTGCTTTTTCATTATTTAAAAAGCTGAAAAGCAGATGTCCACTTCTCGACCTCCATAGACAACCTTGAGTAAAAAACAATCTGACGTTGCTGTAACGTTGTCAAGACCGTCATGGCACGTGACCAAATGACAACCTTATCACAACGTTGTACAATGTTGTAGCAACGTAGTGTGTTAGCTGGGAAGAAGGTAGATCCATGAACCCCCATCGCTCAGTATCTGAGGTTGAAAAGATTTCACGGGATGTTTTAATACCTTATTACACCAAGTATACGTTTAATGCAAGACCATTGTCAATCATGTTTGTTGAGATTGCCAATAGTGTATAGTGGCTAGTGGCTTTAAGGTTGATAATATGGAGTGTCGTGGCCGAGCGGTCTAGCTTACCGGACTCAAGTTCTGGTGTTAGCAGCAGAATGTGGGTTCGAATCCCAGCCGTGACACTTGTGTCCTTGAGCAAGACACTTAACCATAATTGCTTCTCTCCACCCAGGGGTTAAATGGGTACCTGTGAGGGCAGAGTTGGTTGATTAGCCCTATATGCGCTGTAATGGCAGCAATTGAGCTGTATACTCCCCAGGGAGCTGAGATGGTTTCAGGAATGATTTATGAGCCTTATGAGCAGCGGTAATAATATGCGCCTTGAGCACCACTCAGTTGGTGGATACGTGCGCTATATAAGTTCACACATTATTATTATTATTTATTATTATTATATTTCCAATCACTAATCGACCATTTGGAATGTGTTTTCTTTTACATCTTTTTCTCAATGTTGTGGTTTGTTATTCATTTTGTAAATGATCAATAAAAGTGCAGTAACACACACACGTCCAAGGTCGATTGTATTCAATAGGTAAAATTGTATCATCACTATGAATTTACTAAAACTCAAGTGTACCGGATCACTGTATTTGTCATGTTCATTTGTCCGCATCCGTATGTCTCACAAATGTTGCCTATTTAATGTGTCTCCTTTCATCATCCTGCAGTAGCTAGTGCAGTGGATGCCTTTAAATACATTTTCAATGAAAAACAATTGTAAAGGTGGGTTCTATCTAAAACGCTTTCTATGGTGGCCTGTTCATTCGTTGACATAGTTAATTCACAATTCATATAAACAACTTTTGTTAAGTTTTGTAAAACAAATCGAGCAGACTCCCCACTGTTTACAACTTGCCTGCAGTGTATTAACGAAGAACAGCGGGGCTCCTGTGCCATACAGTGGGCATTTAGCCATTAATATTAAAAGTGTGATTCCTGCCGATTTGGGGCTCCAAATTCAAAATGTTATTTCCAAAACTTCATTAGTATAACAACAACCAGTACAAGATATTCAATATAATATACGAGTAACAAAAATAACTAAATAGTGTAATATATGCATAACAAACAGATTACATACAAAGCATGATATAACAATGAGGAACCAAACATGATAATTAGGAAGATATAGAAGTCCAGGGACTTACAGAACACTCCCTTTTAATACCCTATCTCCCCCATTTAGAAACAAATATTTAAAACATAGCCCTTAGAAAACACGTGACCCATTTTTATTTTTACATTAGAGCTTCCACTGTGACTGAATGTTTCTTACACATCAGTGCTTACAAGACTTCTCGAATCCATAGCCCAGTTATTGTTCGATTCATTCTTAGCTATTGAGAGTGCAACTGGTCTCTCGCCAACTTGGCCTACACCTAATTCTGCCGTGTTGCTACAGTCCGACTCCTCCGTGTGATTGGTTTGCTTGATGACATTAGGTGCGAAAATAAACCTGTAGACTGTACTTGCAGTGAGGCCGGCTACCAGCGGAGCACTCCAGTAGATCTAATTCATCAAAATACCATAAAATTATTACACATCTGTGAATGTTTTGAACAATTTCAACAAAATCTAATTAAGATGCCGGCATGACATAAATTGACGACTTAACTTTATAATTTATGCTTCTGATCATAAGGCGTGTATAGCTTATAAGTTGCAAGGGACAGCCAAACAACTTTTTGATCTGTCCTCTTGTATAGACTTTGTATTATGTTAATCCATAGAGCAAGGAGCTGGGCCACGTATCTGTACAGTGACCAAGAAAACTTCAATCACAGTAGAACTGCAGCGACTAGCCAGTGGTGTGGGATGATGGAAGATTTTAAACTACAAACCCAGAAGATTGGAGCGTAGCTAACCATCAAATCGCCGACGTTGAGCCACTGTGTCCTTTACAGATTACTAGCGAGTCATGTTGACCAAGCTTTTGTCAAATAACTTGAAAGTTGACTTGGCCAATGGCCCTGATCCAGAATTTAGTCAACGAGTAACGCTATTGGTCAAAACACTTGACCGGTCAAAAACATTCGGTTTTATGAAGTAGCCTAACTATAACAATTAATTTGTCATGCGGTTCACCTTTTTCCAAAAAGAGTTAGAATTGATTCAATGACGATAATTTCGTTCAATGTCTCGAATGAAAGTAAAAATGCAAAACTTTTATATTCATCTAGTCATCGTATTGCGTTGATAATGCAGCGACTGTTTTTGAGCACAATTTTATGTGTTTGCTGCATGTACAAGACAGATAATGACCACCATTTTACACAGAGATTTGAGTGTCGACCTACCCAGTGATTAGCCCAGTTGCTGGCTGATAACGCGGGACCAAAGGATCGGGCAGGGTTCATACCGGCGCCTGTATATGGAATCTATCCAAAATACAAAATAAAAAGTAAATACGGCAGCTGAAAATGGGCTTTCTAATTAATTAAATTTTGCCGTTACTATAAAACAATACACATTTTATTTATTTCTTTATTTTTTTGATTTTGTTTAATTACATCAAAGTAAACAATGTGGCGGCTCAAAATTTGGCATCTATGTTTAAATTACATTTTGCTATTTGATGAGAAACAACATCAACAATGTGTATTTTGAATTAAACATTTTTGAATAAACACGAGTGTCTCCTTTAAACCACCTGCTTTAATTGTTCTCTTTGAATAAGAAAAGTTGTGTTGCCAGCAGCAGGGTGTGGGTTCGAGCCCCGGTCGTGACACTTGTGTCCTTGAGCAAGGTACTTAACCATAATTGCTTCGTCCTTCGGATGGGACGTAAAGCCGTAGGTCCCGTGTGTTGTATAATGCACGTAAGTGGATTGTCGTGCGGTCTAGCGCACTGAACTCAAGTTCTGGTGTTGCCAGCAGCAGAGTGTGGGTTCGAGCCCCGGCCGTGACACCTGTGTCCTTGAGCAAGACACTTAACCATAATTGCTTCTCTCCACCCAGGGGTTAAATGGGTACCTGTGAAGGCAGAGATGGTTTGCTCTATATGCGCTAGAAATGGCAGCAATTGAGCTGTATACTCCCCAGGGAGCTGAGATGGTTTCAGGAATGATTTATGAGCCTTATGAGCCTTATGAGCAGGGATAATAATATAATGCGCCTTGAGCGCCACTTAGTTGGTGGATACGTGCGCTATATAAATATATACATTATTATTATTATTATTATTATAAAACACAGATTACAAATAGCCAGCAAAATGCAATGTTTCTCGCTTATTAGTGCTCAATCATTATTATTACAAACATGTTTAATTTGCAATGTTTTAGTTCAACATCATTTAAGTTAAATACAAAATAGAAAAAAAAACTTTGTTGTGACTTACAGCAACAAGTAATCCAATTGCGACCGACACACCAATAGCCAATGCAGCTGGGATCCGGGTGTCTTTTCGGCGGTGGTCTGTCGTCGAAAACACTGTGAAAACCAACTGTGATGTGCAAACAAACTCAACTATGAACCCCTGGCCTACCGTTATGTCTCCACCAAGTAAAGTACATCCTAAAGTGTCCGTGTACCGGGTATCAAAGGGAGTGGCCACACGGAGTAGGGCCGCACCTAGGTATGCCCCAAGACACTGAGCGACGACAAACAGTAGGCCGCGTATGACGCTCATCTCTCGGTAGACCACGAGTGGTAACGTCACGGCCGGATTGAGATGAGCCCCACTAACATCACCGAAGCAATGAACAAGAAAAGCAATGACCAGACCGAATGACAACGAGACATGGAGATTACTCGGAGCATTGCTTCCCGCCCATGTCACTGAGGAACCAGTAGCCAAGAAAACAAAGAGGAACACGGCAAGGCATTCAGCGAATACGGCTCGCCACAAACTCAAATCTCCATTAACCGTCTCCCTGACAACTTGACGTCGGCCAAGATACCTCTCAGAATCATCCGGCGGCTTGTAATAAGACAGAAAAATGTCACGCAGTCGTGTACGAATGGCGCTCATTGTAACAACTGTAAGTATAAACAACTTTTTTGAAAACTGCAAAAAATTCTGTTTGACTAACTAATATACAAATATTGGGTGCCTTAGAGGCACCCAATACGGGGAGCAATTATTATATCACGAGATAACATCTGGACTGTTCCATTCACCTCGTGAACATGGAATTGGAAGAATCCAGATGTGACCGAGTGATATAATAATTAATTTATTCACGTTGCAAATTTAATAGAAAAGTGATAGACATTAGAAAATTTTGAACACAACTGGTTAAACAACAAATTAAGTTGAACGTCTGATGCCAATAGCATAAGTGTTTATCAGAGGCACACTTTAAGCTTATGATTACTATAGTGGCCTATTACCAAGTAAATATATTTATATACGTTAATACCGGTTTTCATTTGGACTGATACAGTTGGACTTTGCTTGTTGGAATGTAGACTGAGTCAAACAATGGACTACAACTATATTGATTTTCCTGTATGATAACAATTGCAAATTGTTTTATTATTGATAGACTTCGAAATGATGACAAAAATGTACTTTGTTTTAACAGTATGAAGCAAATTTATATTTAAAATCAATTGAAGATTTCTTTGATTATGTCATGTACATTATTTTTTAAATTTTCCAAATTGTTGTAAAAAAATAACAAACTTGGAAAACCTTATATATATTGTACACATCATAGTATAACAAATAGTAAATATACATAAAGTAGTATACACAAATAAATAGTGCCTTAAGCTTCCACATAATTACAAACTATCTGATAATGTTAAATTTGTCATTTGGTTGACAATTTGGTTGACAGTTTGGTTGACAGTTTGCTTGACATTTTGGTTGACAGTATGGTTGACAGTTTGCTTGACGGGTTGGTTGACAGTTTGGTTGACAGTATGGTTGACGGGTTGGTTGACAGTTTGGTTGACGGTTTGGTTGACAGTATGGTTGACAGTATGGTTGACGGTCTGGTTGACGGTTTGGTTGACGGTTTGGTTGACGGTTTGGTTGACGGTATGGTTGATGGTATGGTTGATGGTATGGTTGACGGTATGGTTGACAGTATGGCTGACAGTATGGTTGACAGTTTGCTTGACATTTTGGTTGACAGTTTGGTTGACGGGTTGGTTGACGGGTTGGTTGACAGTTTGGTTGACGGGTTGGTTGATAGTTTGGTTGACGGGTTGGTTGATAGTTTGGTTGACGGTTTGGTTGACAGTATGGTTGACAGTATGGTTGACAGTATGGTTGACAGTATGGTTGACAGTATGGTTGCCAGTTTGGTTGACGGGTTGGTTGACAGTTTGGTTGACGGTTTGGTTGACAGTATGGTTGAACAGTATGGTTGAACATTATGGTTGACAGTATGGTTGACAGTTTGGTTGACAGTTTTTAACTATCTTTTCTTTGACCTGCTTTATGATGTAAATACTCAAGCTATGTCTTATTAATAGGCCCTACATTTAAAACAAAACCTTACCACATGTACACAGATCGTGAGTGTGCTTATATTTAGTAACTCTATGTAAGAGGCAAGATACACCTTTGGTAATTACCAGATCCTCAAATTTACACATAATTATCTCAAAGCTTACTTGGTGTAAAGTTAGTACATGTATCAATCATTCTGAAAAAATGTTTCCATCTTATAGAAAAAAGGGGAACGTTTCATTGAATTTCAGAAAAGTCCGAGAAGGCAACTATTTGAAACCTGTTGTCTCAAAAACGTGAGCATCTATTGTGAGGAAACTTTCACAGATTAGTTTTTATATCTTTCTTTACATACTTTTATATGTATGTATGCATGTATAGATAATACACAAATATTTGAAAATGTCTTCTAGCTGATTTTTAAATTTCGCTTCTCAAAACGCACCCCAAGATTTTCAAACCAGTTTACAGGCCTGCACTGAGGATTCAAATGAATTTTTTATTTTTTTAAATTTTTTATATATATAAAAGCATAGGTGAACAATAGCCAAACTAGGGTCTAGAGCTAGTGGGCCAATCCAATAGTTCACTGCGGCTCAGGATAGACTACAAAAGGTCACATCGCTAGAGCCAGGAGATGTTCATGGACACGGCGTTTGAACGATTGGAGTCCATTAACAGTGATGTCGCCAACAACAGATTCTGGGAGACTGTTCCATAGAGGAACAGCGGTGTGGATAAAACTTCTGTCCAAGCAATAAGTCCTGGCACCTGGCAGGGAGAGAGCATGGTCTGGCACAGACACACTGGAACGGGTGGCACGGTGTCTGACATATGATGGAGGAAGCAAAGCTTTCAGATCTGCTGGACAATGGTTGGTCTGCATTTTGTAAAGAACTTAAGCGGCAGCTACCTGTCATCTATGAAGCAGGCTGGGGATGTAGAGTTGTGAGCAGGCGGTGTATAAAATATACATCTTAAAGCCATATCAATCCTAATATATAAAGTACCTGTTGGAACAGGCAAGGAACACCAAACCTGGGATCACTGGCAGATGACAGTGTGGAATAATTTTAAAAATATCTGATCACTTTATTTGATGACAGTCTTCTGCATCCATCAATTTGTAGAATCTATTGTAGAATCTATTGAAGAATCGGTTTCACTGTCGTCATTTGTTCTGTTTCTCTTGCACACTTGTCTCATCTTATCAATGATGTCACAAAGGTCAAATGGTAAAGGTTGTGAGGGGTCATCATCTCCCCACATGGGTCTGTGGATGGGTAAGTAGTCTGGGTGAACAGTATCTAGGAGTCTTGGTGAAAATCTATGCAAGAGAAAGGAAATGAATGTCAGGTCAAAGGGCAAAGGTTATATTCTATGCCACTAACAACAAGTCATCCATGTTTCAATATAGTACAGAATACACTGTGAGTAGGTATGTTATGAAACATCTTCAAGATGTCCCTCAGGAATGTAACAAATAAGAACATATCTTCTTAAATTGGCCCTATTCACATCACTCCCCAGTCACAACACATACAATTGAACCGTCAAAAGGTTTAAGAGACGAGTGATGAACTAAAGAGAGGGACAAAACCCAAGACACACAGACTACCCAACCTATAAACAGACACACTGTAAATAGACACAAGGAAGGAATTGAATGACTTACTTATCAAGACATTGCTTCCTCATCTTCTGCCTGTCTTTAAGATATGGAAGAAGGACCTTGGCAATGGCAATGCTTTCTTCACTCTCTTGATTTGCTTCCTCAATAGCAAGCTTTGTCTGTCAAAATGTCATGAAATGGGAACGAATCTTCTCAGAATTAAATGCTCACAGTTGCCACCAGATATACATTGAATATATTTTTTAATTATTACTTTACTCAGCAAGTTTACATTCAGATAAAACTCGAGGCTTTTTTGATAAATTGTCAATGATGAGGTAACTTTCAACTGATATCATTTAACAAAAAATCTGATGTTTATAAAAATAGCGGGAAATCCAATAAGTAGAAAAGTGCTAGAAAAATTAAATGAAAAAATGTGGGCCCAGAGTAAATGTAAGTTAATCCTACCATGTGTTCCATTTTGTTCCAGTCTGTCTCGAGATCTTCAATAGCTGGCACCCAGCTCTTCCTCTCTGTGGCATGCCTGGTTCCCTGCATCCAAAACTGACGTAACCATTCAAATTCGACCTAGCAAGTAACAAGGTAAATAAAGAATTAGCTGTTGCAAACTGCTTACCAACCTAAAGGACTTGTAGTATAAATGCAAAATAATGGTTATTAGCCTTACATTTCGAACCTAGCAGGTTCTTCCTCATGTTCTTTGAGAAAGAACCTGCTAGGTTCAAAACGTAAGGCCAGTAACCATTATTTTGGTTGGTAAACTTTTCACATCTGCACGGTTGCATCAGAATCAGAGTAACTGTATATAAAGGCATGGGATATTAACCGCAGCGACAATGTTAAAGTAATGTTTGGTTGTTTGCAAGCCCGACTCTCTGGACTCCCTTGACCCCCCCCCCCCCCCACAATGAGCAACTGGGGATGAATACAGTAAAAAAAAAACATACTCGGTCATGTAGACAGTTAAATTTTACGCTACCTCATTATGGACAATCTCAGTGAGCTGAACACGACTGACATCAAGAGACTGAAGACAATAATCTCCGTTCTCCTTCACATGGAGGTTGTCAAGTGCCTCACATCTCTGCTGGATATAACCAAGGGTTCCTTTACAACTCTATAATAATGAAATATCATATCAAGGTATTTCAGACAATTACTTTTCAGTCAGTAGATTCAAGAAGGAAAGCCACACAACTGAATTCCAGCAAAACATTGAAACCTTTTGTAAGAGCTCCTTACAATCAAAATTTCAAAGAGCAAATTCTCAATTTAATAGAAGTCTGCACAATATAATAAAATTCTGTCATCAGTGAGTTGAGGATTAGGGGCATCAGTAGTTTAGCAAGGGATCAATTCAACAGAGAGGAGGAGGAGTCATTAAAAGACTGAGGGGTGTTCGTAGTTTGATATGGGCAACTGATGATTTTTATTTTACTGTTATTAATTTTGTTTAACATTAGATCACTGTAACCATACATTTCCGAAGAACATGGATTTTTTTTTTATGTTCAACTGGGCTGAATGTTGTTAACACTTTCTGTGTAATTTTTGTGATTTGAACTTAAAGAATTTTGATTCTTATCAGACAATTGGTACTGATGCCATGGCGGTATGGCAGCGCTGTAGCCAGGACTTTTGCAGTGGGGGGAGGGCACTGCTTTTCAGTGGGGGGCCCGGGGGTATGGGTTTTTTCCCTTTTCTATTTCTTTTCTTTTTTGGGGGCACTATCAGGATTTTTCGTGGGGGGCACCTGGGGGGGCACTGGAAATTTGTGGGGGGCACATTCCCCCAGGCCCCCCGTAGCAATGCCGCTGTGGTATGGTCAACACTTCATTACAGGCGTTTGGTGTACAGTCTTCAATGCTTTGTTCCTAACATGCTGTTCTGCTCATTGCATCTACTTGTGAGACTGCTATTGATACTTACATCAGCCACTCTATGCGTAGAGCTGAACCGTGATTGGCTACCAGCAATCACACAGTGCTGATGGGTATCATTAAGATCACCTAACATGAAGTACGACTCTCCTGACTGAAGAGGTACAGCTACACCGGGAGTCTCAATATCCCAGGAAACCTTCAGACCGACCTTCCAGTCAGAGCAATCTGCAGAATCTCCTTCACCTGTACAAGGTTTTCAAATAAAGAATATTTATTAGTATTAACATCACATGGGTAATTAAGTTTTCATCTGACATACTTTAATAGTGAAATCATATTGAACTCGTCATGACGTGTTTCCAAAAATATGATACAGGCATGATATTATGAATACAAAAATCAAAAGATTTTGTTTCCTCAAAATAATATTTAAACAGATATTAGCATATATTTTACAGTAACCAATCAGGATTGTCAAAAACATTTTCCCACCAGGGTCTAAAAATGAGAATGTGGTAGACCCTGGGAATGAGGTTGGGTATTTTGATGATACAGCACTTTGGTGGACTTAAGATACAATGGACCTTTGCATTAGATGAAAACACGCCAAACCTGAATATGTTTGACTGTAGACAGCAACTGTTGATCCTCTAACAAGATTACCATCCATGTGCCAGCTGACAGCGAGAGATCCCATCCCAAAATAAGGCTCTGGCTTCAATCTCAAGTCCGGGTCAGTAGGGTCCATATAATTGATGAGAACAGCGTTAAAATTAGTTCCTTCATCAATGGATAGGGTCCTCTCTTCCTGGGGTTCTGTACTTTCATCTTTTTCATCACGAGATGGACTGCCAACTTCACCTGTTAGAGGTATCTCCACATCCGTTGTCTTCGTTTTCTCTTTTGTCTTATCGAGTAGTAACTTCCTTGAGACTTTCTTGAAGTGTTCGTTCAGTTTTCTGATAATCCCACATGCAATCTCAACCTCATTCTCTGGTTGAACCTCCCCAAAGGACCATGGGATTGTAAATAAACGTAGACCAAGGTATTTGTACGTGGTCCCAGGTTCACCGACGAGAGTACGAGAGACTGGTGTTTGGACTGTTTGACCTTTGACCTTCACCCAATCACAATAGAAGTAGCCATGGTAATAGAGTATATTCAAGGCCCATGATAGTTCATCCTGTAGACTCGTTGGGAGACAGGTGGTGGGTTCATGTGCAAAGTTCGAGTACTTATCCTTCATCTGTGAAAATTTAACCAGATTCAAGTATACATTTCACATCATGAAAAACTAAAAACAAAGTCCACAATTTTGTTTCTCTTATATACATGCTGGATTTGTCTAGTCCAGATCATTATCTGAACCTCTTACAGACTCTTTGCATCAAGTGCATTTGTGAGGCATTACCATGGGTGGATCCAGAATTTTTTTTAGGGGGGGGCTGAGAATCAAAAACAATTATTTTTCAGTACTACAAAAATTACAATGAAATAATCAAAGGGAGAGAAAAACAAAGCACACTGTGGGAATGGGAGTGCGTTCTCCCCTCCCCCTCTCTCTCTTTGTCTCCCTTTTTAAAATTTATTTATTTATTATTATAGTTTTTTTTAAACGATTTTAGGGGGGGGGGGGCTACAGCCCCCTTAGCCCCCCCTGGATCCGCCAATGATTACATACCTAGATGCATCCACATTGTCCAAATATTAATTTTATTATACTGCGTGTGTTGTACAAATTAATCAGGGTGTCAATTTACCATATTGAAATGTCTTGATGAATTGCTGGTTTAAGAAGAATGCAGTGACTGAAAATTACTGGCTCAATTATGCAGCAGCAATGGTAATATGCCCTAATCATGTACTCCGATTCCATGCCCTGTCGATCATGGTGATATTATTGTCCTTTTAAGTTTCATCAGCATAATGCCAAAGTACATATATTTTTAATGCAGGATAGTTTGTTTTGGGGACAAATCATACAAATTATTATTTAGCCTACCTATAAAAAAATGTTTGTAAAAATTACAACAAACTTCTTTAAAAAGTCCTTTAACCCTTACTCCCTAGGCCCATTTGCTTACACATAACCTGAATCCTTCCTAACTCCCTAGGCCCATTTGCTTACACATAACCTGAATCCTCCCTAACTCCCTAGGCCCATTTGCTTACACATAACCTGAATCCTTCCTAACTCCCTAGGCCCATTTGCTTACACATAACCTGAATCCTCCCTAACTCCCAAGGCCCATTTGCTTACACATAACCTGAATCCTTCCTAACTCCCTAGGCCCATTTGCTTACACATAACCTGAATCCTTCCTAACTCCCTAGGCCCATTTGCTTACACATAACCTGAATCCTTCCTAACTCCCTAGGCCCATTTGCTTACACATAACCTGAATCCTTCCTAACTCCCTAGGCCCATTTGCTTACACATAACCTGAATCCTTCCTAACTCCCTAGGCCCATTTGCTTACACATAACCTGAATCCTTCCTAACTCCCTAGGCCCATTTGCTTACACATAACCTGAATCCTTCCTAACTCCCTAGGCCCATTTGCTTACACATAACCTGAATCCTTCCTAACTCCCTAGGCCCATTTGCTTACACATAACCTGAATCCTCCTAACTCCCTAGGCCCATTTGCTTACACATAACCTGAATCCTTCCTAACTCCCTAGGCCCATTTGCTTACATATAACCTGAATCCTCCCTAACTCCTAGGCCCATTTGCTTACACATAACCTGAATCCTCCCTAACTCCCTAGGCCCATTTGCTTACACATAACCTGAATCCTTCCTAACTCCCTAGGCCCATTTGCTTACACATAACCTGAATCCTTCCTAACTCCCTAGGCCCATTTGCTTACACATAACCTGAATCCTTCCTAATTCCCTAGGCCCATTTGCTTACACATAACCTGAATCTTTCCTAACTCCCTAGGCCCATTTGCTTACACATAACCTGAATCCTCCCTAACTCCCTAGGCCCATTTGCTTACACATAACCTGAATCCTTCCTAACTCCCTAGGCCCATTTGCTTACACATAACCTGAATCCTTCCTAACTCCCTAGGCCCATTTGCTTACACATAACCTGAATCCTTCCTAACTCCCTAGGCCCATTTGCTTACACATAACCTGAATCCTTCCTAACTCCCTAGGCCCATTTGCTTACACATAACCTGAATCCTTCCTAACTCCCTAGGCCCATTTGCTTACACATAACCTGAATCCTTCCTAACTCCCTAGGCCCATTTGCTTACACATAACCTGAATCCTTCCTAACTCCCCTAGGCCCATTTGCTTACATAACCTGAATCCTTCCTAACTCCCTAGGCCCATTTGCTTACATAACCTGAATCCTTCCTAACTCCCTAGGCCCATTTGCTTACACATAACCTGAATCCTTCCTAACTCCCTAGGCCCATTTGCTTACACATAACCTGAATCCTTCCTAACTCCCTAGGCCCATTTGCTTACACATAACCTGAATCCTTCCTAACTCCCTAGGCCCATTTGCTTACACATAACCTGAATCCTTCCTAACTCCCTAGGCCCATTTGCTTACACATAACCTGAATCCTTCCTAACTCCCTAGGCCCATTTGCTTACACATAACCTGAATCCTTCCTAACTCCCTAGGCCCATTTGCTTACACATAACCTGAATCCTTCCTAACTCCCTAGGCCCATTTGCTTACACATAACCTGAATCCTTCCTAACTCCTAGGCCCATTTGCTTACACATAACCTGAATCCTTCCTAACTCCCTAGGCCCATTTGCTTACACATAACCTGAATCCTTCCTAACTCCCTAGGCTCATTTGCTTACACATAACCCAAATCCTCCAAAATCCTTCAGTAGTAAAGCAAGCACATGACATGTATGCACACAAGTGTTTCTAATCTGTGATACATGTACATGGCCAGGGACCCTCCTGCATGCATGGAGCAATAAACAGTGTTCACTGACCCAAGCACTGACCTTGCAATCACTACAACAAACATGGATGTACATGTACCATGGAAAGGCAAGTATACCTAATAACCTCAATCCTCCAAAATCCTTCACTTTAGCAAAGAGCATGTAGCATGTAACCTCAATCCTCCAAAATCCTTCACTTTAGCAAAGAGCATGTACATGTAGCATGTAACCTCAATCCTCCAAAATCCTTCACTTTAGAAAAGAGGATTTGGGAGGATTTGGGAGGGTTAGGGTTAAAAAATAATAATACAAAAAAGACAAACAATTTATAATATTTTACTTCCTTACCAAGGAGGCGAAACTTGCATCACTAGGCGTCACTAATGGCAACTTCCCTTTGGCAACTTCAGATAGAAGTTTCCTTCTCTGTGATATACACAAAGAACTAATATTACCTTAAGAAGTTATGCAAATTACATCAACAAATTAAATAAGTTTATTCAAACTCAAAGATTGTTCTATTTAAACAAAAGGGGTGTCAATTAAAAATTGATATTTTCCTTGAGTAGGGTTTTCAGTTCATACGTGCTTGACGAAGCCCTCCACACGCTGGCGCATCGCCCGCAACAAAAAAAACATCAAAATTTTAAATCAAATAATTATATTACTTTTACCTGTCGAAATCTTTCATGTACTTATCTCTCATTGGAAAGATTATAGTTCAGCTATCCAACAATGTACATAAAATAGCAATCGAATACGTGAAAGCCTAGGTTTTATGAATGAACCACTATCGTCCCGCCCAGCCTTTTGGGAAGTGTTCGAGATCGGGCATTCAGCCCGTAAAATTTGCAGCGCTCTGCTGAGGGCATCCACTTGAGCTGTCTCCGCCGAGTACATTGTGATTGACATGAAAACGGGTTTCCTATTGAGTCAAAGGCTCCTTTACATATCCATGCTTGCTCAATCTCCATAGCTACTCTACAACCAGAGTTACGAAGAGATAAAAAATTTAACACCGTTTTTCGAGGTGAAATCTTCAAGTTGAAAGGTAAGAGCGGTGTCTGAATGAATTTTACACCTCTTTTCTATCATATGTGAAAGTTTTGAGCCGTAATGTGTGTTTAGTTTTGAGCGGAGGTGTATTTTTACACCCTTTCAAAAGCTCTTATGAGGAAGCGAGCACGAATGCTGTGCGTGTGTATCACGGTGTGTGTAGGCTGATTCAACGGTTTTGGTGTCATTAGGGATGTACACAGTGTATGGACAGTCGGGCTTCATCGAATGCTGTATACTTGATTAAATAAAACAGGATTCCTCAAAACTACTCGTCCGATTTTCTTGATTTAAAACCATTGTATTTCTTTCATCAAGACCTTTAATTTGATATAAATATTGAGCATATTGGTTTAGGAATAATTGTTCACCTGAAAACCCTACCTTGAGAACATATGTGAACAAGAACTGAGAAAAGACAATTTGCTTGAACACATATGACAATTAATTAAAAAATAGTTACTATATTGATCACCCCCCTCCCCCGCATTACTTCATTTTCATGGCACATTCTTATTCATGAATCATATCAATTATCAAAAGCTTCAATGGCGACTAAAACCCGGGAAATAGGCAGGTTTATGTCGGTCTATACCTTCAGTTCCTTCCCTCGATCATCACTTGGTCTCTTCTTCGACATTTTTGACACCCATCGACGAAAGCAGCAATTATTTTCTCGAAAATTAAAACGTAAACATTGCATTGTTTTTTTTACTGGTTCGCACAGGTTACAAAATGGTGTTTGCGCACGTGTACTTGTTTATTTCTGGTTTGATGTTGTATGCTTTATTGGTTTCAAAGAAATATAAGTCCCATTGTATTCAGAAGTTCAAAAACATATTCTTAAGAAAAATATTACACTAAAAATTGTTTTATTAAAATGTGGAAATTATTTTGAAACGTCAATTTCAAATATATCACATAGTAATGGTAAGCTAAAATAAAAATCCATTAAACGTTTTTGACAAATCCATTTTGAAACACTATTTTGGCTGGGAAGTATGATACCTACGCATGCGTATTAACGACCTTCCTGAATATTTTTGAAACGGTCACGATACGAAGAGATAATAATTATCATGGCCGTCTTGTCAACAATCATTGACAACAATGAGAAGAAAACCTAACGTAAACTTGAGAGACGGACGTTCTGTTGATGAAAATACATTGTTCTGGTAAGAATACGAGGAATTGAAGAGAATGAAATCATTATATAAAACCCATGGTTTTGTTTCAGAAGGTAAAAGCCATTTGAGTAAAAGGGTTTGGTCGCCCATTCCATTTTTGCAATATAAATTGCTGCACACAATACAATGGCTGCATGAAACGTTACAGGAATGCATGGCAGCTATAACGTGTAACGTTAGCCACAGGGCGGCGGCAAGCATAGAAATTAGAATTAGAATGGCGGAGGGTCATGGGTCGAATGCCTCTTCCATTCACAATCTCCTATTTTAGGAGACTGTGAACTGAAGAACATTCTGACTAAGTCGTGCATAACACATATTTAAGATGAGGGGTGGGCAAATCTCCCCAACAATTAGCCTATCCTCAATTTAGCTATGTGACAAAAAATTTCAAAATCAACAGATTCCAATACAACTGGTATCATTGTCAAGGTCTTGAATAGACGATTACAATGATATAAGGATCATCTTCCTGTGACCACAAATAAGGAAGTTATGACATGTTGAATCCGGCAATTGTAGGCCCGTAAATGGCAATTATTTTAGAAGGAAAAACAAAAGAAATGTAAATTTGACTTGTGACCCGTTTCATAGATTTTCTCGGATTCCATATCATAACTTTCTTTAGCCCCATAAATGTGGCACGGACACGCCCCCCCCCCCCCGCGTATCCTTAGCCACAGGTTGGTCTCATTCCGCTAACGGTAGTAATTCGAAATTCCAGGCGCTGAAATTGACGATATTTGCGACTATTTTGACAGTCTAGATACGTTCCTTACATGTTTAACTATCTAGGCCCAAAAATGGTGATTTTACTTACATTTTATATTTCCTGACATATAGGCCGAAAAATTACAAGGACGATCGTCATTGTGCAGGTTTCAACGAGGACGGCCATCTTGAATGTATGAAGAGTGTGAGCAGGAAAACAACTTCTTGGCATAACAATTTCTGACGGCTGTTTTATGTGTGCACATACTTGCTGTATTTTAGCGGAAGTATTCCGTTCAGGGTTGCACGTGTTGTCGGTAGTCAGAGCATTTTTGTGCTAAACATGTGATATAACTACTTTAAAATCAAATATATATAACAAAATAAATAAATAAAACATGTCCAGTTCCTGCATTCAATTATTTACTTTTCCTATAATAAGTAAGCATAAATGATTGGATCGAAAGCTAAGGCCACCCTCCCGATTTAATTTATATATATAATATAATATATATATATATATATATATATATATATATATATATATATATATACACACCTTATTAATTTTATTTTATTTTGTTTGTGTGTGTGTGTGTGGGGGGGGGGTTCTTTGTTAATGGTGAAAAGAAACAAAGTAACAAAAATCCACAATATAATTCAGCACACGAAAAATGTTAAAAAATACCATTCAGTGACAGGCAGTAATGGACCGATCGAATCAAAATGAAGTGTTTCATGTTTGAGGATATCGCTGATACCGGTACTAGATTGCATATTGTTGTTTAACAAAATGATAATAGTACTAATAGTAATAATATTATCAGTATTATTGATAATGATGGATGGCCAAAATGTTAATAATTGGGACCGTTCCCTGTACCCATGGGTTTTATTGAGAAATTCACGACCCCAAATAGCATAGACCCAAACCACGCTTGAACCATCTTTGCAATTTGTCTGGTCCGAGTGCTCATGAGTGCAATCTTTAAGTACACATGCTAGCTTTGGCTTAAATAAACAAACAGGGGTCTACACATCTTAATTTAAGACAGTGAAATAACCAGGGGGAAGACTCTTATTAGAAAATAAACCACCTTTGTACTGGAAGTTACCGCCTTTATATTCTCACAAAACAGATAAACATGAAAAATTGTAAAAATATTACCTGTACATAGATATTACATAGATATTACATAGACTATATTCACAGATATTTTGTCAGATAAAACAATCATTCTGTTTTTTTTTGTTTTTTTAATTTTTTTTTATAGATTTACAAAAATGGTGGAACCATTAATATTGTTATTATTAATAGTAATAGTAACGTAACACTATAATATTTCATATATTAAAATTATTAGTGAAATTTGTATGTTGTTTAAAATTACTATTTAAAATTAGTATTAAACTATTGTAATTAATAATAGACTATTTATTACATTATCATTTTATTTTAATGAACATTCTCTCTTGTTTTATGTACAATGTAAGTACAGTTAAATAACCTGGTACATGTATATGATAGTTAAAAGGGGATGAACTTACCATGCAGTACGGTTAATTTGATGAAACTGCTCAATGTTAGTTTCTTGAAAGTTTATATCTGCGACATCACGTGGTCATATCTCTGCGCGCTAAAATACAGCAAGTATGTGCACACATAAAACAACCGTCGTAAAATTGTTGCGCCGCAAGTTGTTTTCCGTTCAACACTATGGCCGTCCTCGTTGAAACTTGCACAATGCGATCGTCTTGTAATTTTAGGCCTATATGTCAGGAAATATAAAATGTAAGTAAAATCACCATTTTTGGGGCGCCTAGATAGTTAAACATGTAAGGCGATATCTAGACTGTCAAAATAGTCGCAAATATCGTCAATTTCAGCGCCTGGAATTTCGAATTACTACCGTTAGCGGAATGAGACCAACCTGTGGCTAAGGATACGCGGGGGGGGGCGTGTCCGTGCCACATTTATGGGGCAAAACTTTCTTAATTCTTGTCCGATTTTCAAAAGGTTGGTATCACTGGAATGCTTGGGAAAAGAGGAAGAATAATAACCTATTTCCAGGCTAATTCAATGATTAGTTTGTTTTGTAGTGCTGATTTACAAATAAGAAATACAAAAAAAATGTGTTAAAAAAATGAAAAAAATAATGAAAAAAAACAAATTACTCAAATCTGAGGATTATTTTCATATTTTTACACTGAAATCTTCGAAAGATTCTCATCCCTGATTTAATTAAATATTAGAACAATATATAAATTATATTGGACTGGAAAGATAAAGCAAAATAATAAAAATAAATTTTAAAAAATAGAGAAAAAAAATTACTCAAATCTGAGAATTTTTAATATTTATACTGAAATCCGCGAGAAATTCTTATCCCTGATTTAATTAAACATAAAAATAATAAATGATATTGGACTGGAAATATGAAGAAAAAAAAAATGAAATAAGTTCATGAGAACTAATATTATTGTGTTACGCCCGATGTATATTAGGTTTTAAGCAGACGATTTATCGGACTGAAAATTAGTAGGTCTATGTGGCGCTGAACGTGGCGCAATACAATCTTTGGTTGACATCAATGTTTGGGAATCTAAAAAACATAACTGGGAATCGTCCAATCGCCGTCAAAATTGGTCAAGAGGTAGAAAACAAGTATAGAAAAATGATTTTTGTGGTTTGATAAGTGATTTTACTCAACTTTTGGTAAATCGTCGATGGTTTTGATGAGCAAGAGCGAACCCAAATTTCGAGAATTTTTTTTGGAAACTTCTAGATGCCGCATTCAGAAAATTTGAGAACGAAGTTGAAGTAGAATATGTGATCTACGTCTTCGAAAAAAAAGCTCCTAGGTACGTCAAAAAGAACGGCCTCAGCGAAACGTTACAAAGCGCTATCCACGGTGTCTTCGCCACAGCGATTCAACCCGAGATTGAGGTGACCAAAAAGATTTGCGACAATGCGTGGGATACGCACATACCTACTCAATTTACCTAAATGATGCACCTAAGGTTATATAATCAACTGGACAGTAACTTAAAATGAAATTAGCAGTATGGTGTTTCAGTTTGTTTCAGTGAAGGATTCTCTTGTAAAATGCTGAATTTCAATGCATGATCATATGCGTGGATGTCTTGAGCGCCGTTTTTTGAGATGCACAGAATTGTGGTCATCAAAAAATTGATGTTGGTATAATGACTCACCCCCAAACTGTTAAAGTTGATGGGGGCACAGAAAATGTACCCAAGAAGAAAAACAGTTGAATCATGTTTCATCCTATTCCAGATGGTTGTAAAATTGTTTTTAATCTTGTTGAAAATAAAAATATTGTTCTAGATTTAAAAAAAAAAATTGTATAATTTGGAGAAGCTCTCAAAACTTTTAATCAATATTCTTGAAAGACCAATAAAATGGAAGGTGGTTAAAATTTTGCAAAAAGTACTTTAAAACTTTAATAAAAGATTTCTTTTCATAACCATGATATTAATGTTTCATTTTCCTCAATAATTTTCCACTGCCGACAAAATAAACACCAATGAATTAAGTAGTCTTTGTTAAGCTTATTCTATAAGGAATGTGTCCATTTTGAGGATCAGTATTTCTTTAAAAAATCATTGCAAATGCAAAGCATTCATATCTTTTGGTTTCCACAGACAATAACTCGTTGATGGCATAGAACAATAAAATCACAGATGTTAGTGAAAAAAAATTGAGGTCATGTAAATCCCTTACTATTTGTATCTAGTAAAATCAGTGGTTAAACAACTTTTTCCACTTTCACAAGCACTAACTTTCCAGTAAATCATACAATTTCACTGTGATTTATATTTTTGTAACAAGTATGACTTAGATAAGTTTATGCAACCATTAACCCTCCTATAGGTTTAACAATCAAAGACACTCAAATTTGTATGTCACTCCATTGACTTTGTGCAGTGCACTCAAATAAATGCAAGGACATGTGGCTCTGATAGGAGGTCAAACCAAAACCACTCAACTGTATATGCAGTACATACACAGCTCTGTGTGACTCTGCATATAACTTAAGTAGGACATACACAAGTGTGTTTGACTTTGCCACTAACTCCAGCACAAAAATACACATGTGTGAACAATTGGCAATACAACCAAAAATACTCAAGTGACTGTCTGTGGGGGGTTGTTCTTAAACCCCCTCGACCCCACGACGTACGCTCATATAAACGAAGCACACACGTACTCGCGGAATTCACTACCACCAGTGCAGTGCAGATGTATGTATGTATTTACGCAATGCCCATGCGCAAGCATGTCGCATAGCTGGCCGGCCTGCGCCAGAATCAAATATCCCAAATGGGAACCTGTTTACGGCCCGAGTTCGAAAATGGCTAGCTCGCTAGTCTGTTGCGCCTTTTGCTGCATGACGACCTGTCGTCGCGAAATCAACGAATTTATAATGCTGCCATCAAAAATTGCATACTTATGCCGAATTTTTGCTAGTTAGGGTGAGGTGCAGTTTTGGCAGCGTTCTTCCTACAACTCATTACGGTCGTAGAAGGATATCGGCTTCCATACGGCCACATGGCTTTCCGGCATCCTGATTGGTCAATAAGCATTACATCACAAACTGGCATGCGCTGGCCTTGAATGTACATTTTACTTGATGGACGTGGAAAAATCCCAACTATTTTTTCTGTCAACATTTTAGCAAAACATAATTATTTTCTCATTTAATAACTTATTTTATATTATTATATTTCAAAATTAGACTTTTGGAGGAGAAAAGGATTTAGTTATTTTGCTGTCCTTTCTCGATCCTCAGACTCCGTTTGTTCACGTTCAGTAGTGCGGGAGTGCAGCTGGCATTCTAATTGGGGCAGTGTTCGAACACAGATTCCGATTTGGGATACGATATGATTCTGGCGGCGTGCGTCGGGGGGTCGAGGGGTTTAAGAACAACCCGTCTGTGGGTGCGGTGCTTACTGGGCCAAATTTCAGCCTGGGCATAGGAGGTTGTCGCCCATAGTTTTGTAAGTTTTCCGAGAAATGCTAAGCCAAAGGTAAGTGCGTCATTTCACGAGTGCGGCCATGCGTATATGGGCGATACCCCAAAAATGACAGTGCTGTTTGTCCTATTTCATTATCTTTAGCACATTTATTTTGGTCAGGTCAGTTTAATGTTAGGGTTGGGGCGTTTACCGTTTAACATTACACATGTACTACGAATATAAGTTAACTAAACATTTTCAGATTTATGAAGCGTGTAAAGGAATCCTACATTTAAACAATGGAACCTTCCATTTCCACGATATTTTGGCTGTTTTTGTTTTATTTCATGAAGTGCGACCTATAACTACGATTATCACAATGATTATCGCAGCTATATCTGGGAGTACTAATTTTGCACACCCTATGGCCAACTGCACATTTTCTTCTCTTGTTGGACTTGAAAAGCAAAACACTGTCACCAAATTGCCAGCGAATGAAGGTTTTACTAGCTTTTATCAATCCTTTTATTTAGAACAAACTTAACTTTAGCATTAACTTTTCCAAATGTTTTCAACATATTGTAGCGAACCCATATGCAAGCTGTCAAAAGCAGGAACTTTCACTAATAAATCCATTCAAGGTACATTTAAGTCAACAGATAAACTATGGCCTGAAAAACTTGGTTTTATAGTAGAGTATTGATATGGTAATCTGGAGGGTCACAGGTTCAAATCTGTAATCTGTCTTTGTTTATTCCTAACAGATGCCGTCCATAATGTTCCATCCTGTTAATGCGTAAGCAGGTGTATCTTTGATAATGGATACTGATAGCTTGTATGAGGATGTACCTGTCCGTGACCCTAGTGGAGGGGCTAGGGGTCATGAAGTACCCCAAGGTAGGTTGGGAGAAGCTGTATCTCGGGACTAACATTGCATCTATTAACATTTAGATGAATACATAAGCAGGTTTATCTTTGATAATGGATACTGATAGCTTATATGATGATGTATCTGTCCATGACCCTAGTGGAGGGCTAGGGGTCATGAAGTGCCCCAATCTAGGTTGAGAAAAAATGAGAAGAGCTACATGTAGGGGTTACCGTTTGGGGATTGGCGTAACTAAACTTTTTGGGTCCTTTTCATATATGTTTTAATTCCTGGAAAAGCAATGACATTGCTACTCTGAAGTACAACTATTTACTACTCAAAGAGAATTTCTACATGGTGTCACCATCTTTACTTATCCTCTTCACCATGCAAAGCCACAAGTCTTACTGACATTGGTTTTGAATGTATAAGACTGTGTCAGTTTGTATTTACAAATCTTTTCTATTTTATGGCTTAATGCCCCAAAAAAGAAAAAATGTCTAAGGCCAAAAAAAAAAGTCTCCAGTTTCTGGTCATAGGTCAGCTTAGAACTCAGGCCTGTTTTGGTGAATTTTGTATGTGCTGCGGTTTTGTATTAAAAAAATCTGACTTACTTCTCATAAACCTTATCACATTATATACCATTGGAAAGCTTACATATGGGCCTACATTTTTATCAAAGTTTTGACCCCCACCAACATTTTGCAAAAAAATGGCGGCCATTTTTAATGTCATATTTTGATTTATTTCATCGGACGCGTCCGATATTCTCTGAGGGCTGAGTTTAAAGGGTTAATGCCCCCAAAAAGAAGAAAAATGTCTAAGGCTAAAAAGAAAAAAAAACTCTGGTTTCTGGTCAGAAGTCAGTTTAAAAATCGGTGCGGTGATGTGTTTTTTTCCCAACCAGTGAAATACGTGAAACATGTATACGAATTTATTGGAACCAGACCAAATTTCCCATACACAAAGTATGGTGGCTAGGAGAGACCTCACATACCGGGAATACCCGTATGTGAAAAAGTCGTTTAAAACACAGCGCAGTAGAATTCCAATCGATACAGCAATTTTGGCTGCAATTGGACATCGTTTCATAGCCAAAAAAAAGAAAACTTAAAATGCCGATGCGCGGATCTGAGGCAACACACATGGAGACTAGAAACCAGAGAGGTTTTTTTTTGGCCTAAGATACCCACCAATTTTTTCATCATGGACTGAAAAGGGGTCCATTTCTTTTTAAATATACTGGGAAACTGAATAATTAGGAAATTGTTAATACAAGATTTCTTTATGAGGAGAAGTAATAACACTTTTTGGCATTGACTTTTTTACATTCTATTGAACAGAAATTAAATATTTGAAGTCAAAATAAATGATGGAATTTTACGAAAGAACTGGTATCCAGTCTGACTAAGAGATATGCCATGAGGAATTATCAATAGTTCAATCACAATTACAATATGCTGATCTTGATGAGTAAAGCCAGAGACAAAATACTCTTTCTATCTTTCCTTCTTTCAGATAATGAACAACGCGTGCTCAACAGAGCGAGCCGTTGCTAAGATAAGTCGAGAGGAGCTGGAGGATAAATATCTCCGTCTTCATGATGAGAATCTTGTATTAAAGAAACATGCCAGGAAACAGGAGGAGAAGATTAAGAAGTGAGTTCGGATCATAACGTATTTTTTGTTTCATTGTATCCAGGTCTTCATTTAAAAAATGGAAATGGCTCTAAAAATGTGTGTTTTCTATCTTATCAAAGAAGTACCACTTATCGGCATGTACATGTGTGATTCTGATTCTAATCACTTTTTTAGCCTTCCTACTTCTGGTACCTTTTTCATACAAGTTGATCCACCATTTGAAACCATTCGCTTTTGTGGTTTTGAATGGTGAAATAACTGTGTACAGTATTGATTCCCCCAAATGGTTTTGAATGGTAGGTCAGCTAATACAAAACCTTGTTTGGATCTTTCCAAATGGTAGTACAGCTAATACAAAACCTTGTTTGGATACTTCTAAGTGGTGAATCAATGGACCCTCTATGCATTTGAATGGATTTGAATGGTAGTAAAGCTTGCTACCAACACTGTTCAAATGGTATCACCATGTGTGTACAAAACCAATGGGCATTTTGCTAAGTGGAAATTTTGAAATGGTTTCAAATGGTCAAACAGTAGGAGGATTAGTTTAAATATACCTGGATGTCTGAATAATTTCAAATTTCAAAAGAAATTGCAATCCTCAAGTGTAATCTTGATTAACCAAACAGAATGGCTACTAAGCTGTTAAGATTGGTCAGCGATCGTAAGAAGCAGGACCATGATGGGGGTGGAGCTCACAGGCCTGGCCAAAAGGGGAGGAACTTGGAGACAAATGAGATGATAGAGGATCTACAGGGTAAAGTGAGAGATCTTCAAAAACAGAATGATATGCTGAAGAACAAGGTACAAAGAAATTTAGGCCTGTGATTTCTCAGGATTTTTCCTGATTTCAGGATTATTTTTTTTACAAATATTCATTTGCCTCAAAATGCTCTTGAAAGGCGAAGTGGCCACCAAGAAAGGAAAGAAATATCCTGTATTGTGTCCAAATCTCTAGTTTCTTGTTTTTGGGGATGTGGAGAGTCTGTATAAAATAATCCAAATGAAACGTCCAGTAGGTTCAAGGGGCTTTGTCATCTAGGACCAAATGGAGACCCAGGTCCTTACCCATTTTCCAGGATTTTTAATTTTTGTCAAATCAAACCCCTGGAAATTACTAGTGTTTGATCATGTATGTGTATACTAACTAGACAGCATAGTGTGGCAGTGGCTCTTGAAGGATGATTGCAAGCACAGAATTCCGTGTTTAGTAGTGTCGGTTACTAGTTCAGTCATTCTGTCAAAATGTCTCTACCATTTTGAGATGGACCATTTTTCAATATTTGTTGTCATATGCTGTTCTTGTTTTTGCAGTTGATGGTAACAAAACAACAACTTGCCACACAGGGTACCAGACAATCACCATACACTCATGTCCAATCAAGAATATATACTGTAAGTAATAAATGTCTTCTTAGGCCGGAAGGCACTGTATAGACACTGTCTGTATAATTGGCCACTGGCCAGGGTTATGTATTAACCTGTAAATCTGTGCATGGGGTGTTTTACTAAACCTGATAAGTGAGAGGTTAAAACCAGTATATGCTTGGTTTAATTTTGCCCTACACTGACGTGTGTATAGCACAGCATACTCAGTACATGTGTACTTTCCGAGTGTCTGTGAAAAAAACTTCACTGAGTATGCAGTGCTGTACACACATCAGTGTAGGGCAAAATTAAATCAGTTGTTTATCACCCATCGCAAGAATTGTTGTAAAATGTCTGTAAATGCATCCATAATTTGTAAGAATCAACAAATATGTATAAAAACCAGAGAGGCCAAACATTTATAATTTGCAAAATAGTATGATTGTTTGTACTGATAGCACCTCAGACCTCAATATTTCAAGCAATATTTGATACCATCATCAACTTTAGACCAAGTAAGTTTCATGTATATCTGTGATCAATTATGTTTATTTTTTTTAAGAATACCATTTCGATAGATAAAACTGTCTCCAGCAAGTGTACATGAATATTGGAATGCTATTTTAAGACCATGTATTATTTTGTATTCATGTACCCTAAACATGCAATAAAACAAAACCTCAACCAATTACTTGTCAGTTACTTAAGATTTTATTTCAAAAATTTATTGAATTTTTGATGGGGCTTACCAAAAACCACCTCCACCAGATAACATCAAGAAAAGGATTGAGGGTACAAGGACATGGGCGTAACAAGTAAGCCATTATAATTATTCACAGCATACTGATCGAAATATTGAGTTGTAACCACCAGTTCTTTTGAACTAATTACTACTCAAAGAGAATTTTCCCATTGGTGTCAACAAACAGTCTTTACTTATCCTTGTCACCATGCAAGCTACAAATCTAATTATAATTATTATATTTAATATGCATTTTCAGCTGAAACATATCATTCCATATAAACGTTTTCAAAACATATTGAAAATATGTAATTGTACAACATAATGTTTCTGAAAGTATCTTAGATTTCTTATGAAAATGAGCAGATATTCAGGGAAGGATTTTGCTTAGCATAATTGAGTTTTATGTAATAATTGACACTAGAGATCTTTACATGGTGCTACTGCAAACTTTATAATCTTGAATTTTGTGAAGCATTTTGCTATTTGATATGGCAAAATTTCTCACTTATTATTTCATTTATTTGTTTTTTGATAAAATAAATTAATCAACAGTAATTTTAAAATGTTTCATAACATTGAGTTATATTCAGAAGATGATTATTGGTTTTAGGTCTTGGTTTGTAAAGATCTTCATTAAAGTTTGTGTGGTTTGCCTTGTATTCAGGTCAGCCACTCCTCGAGCCTTCAGGACAGATGTCTTACCCAAGATGGTCATAGTCTCCTTGAAGAAGCAAGAGAAGAAAACCACAAATTGTATGCTGCCTTATCCTTGATATGTCATCTTGTAACTTACACAACTTAGAAACCAAATCTTTGTATTTTATTTTGAAGACTTGTCTCTACCTGTCTGTCTGTCTGTTTGTCTGTCTGTCCATCCATCTATCTATCTGTTTGTCAAATGAAACACTTGAAATGGTTTTCATCTGTACCCTTATGCTTTTGGCATTAAGTTAAAAAAAACCGAAACAGACAAAACAAAGCAGATATTAATAACTTAAATTGAGAAACAAGAGAACGCAATTGAACACTCTTTAATGCAGGTTTCTTATCTTAATATAGAAAATAATGTTCATTAACAGACCATGTGTCGAAGTCAACGACCTGGCCAGCTGTACGAGACACAAAGGCATGAGCCACTATTAAGCGGTCAAACAATATCCTATTATATTTGAGCAGCAGGATGTTCTTAGGGTGAAACAAAGCGGCCCACCACAGTACTGTCCAAGCGAAGTCTATTTTACCTAACATCTTATCTTGCATCATCAGATCTTCAAATCTATTGAACAAATTACACTGTAACTGGCCTTTTCCTAATAATGTATTAGAAACCTCCTGCAATTTTGATGTTTCTTTCTTACAATTGTTTGACAATGCTGTCTTCCTTTTTCTGATTCAGAGAGGTGATTCAAGATCTTCAAGATCACATCGCATCATTAGAACAAGACAAAGATATACTTCAGGAACAGGTACAGATTCAGACATTTCTCAAAATAATGCAAAACATTGCACCCTTGTTATCTATTAAATAGTAAATGGTTATAAAAGGTTATACTTATTGGTGTAGTTCACTAAATACCAAGCCTGTGATTTCTCAAGATTTTTCCTGATTTCAGTTTTACAAATCTCCTTTGCCTCAACATTTTCTTAAAGGAAGAGATGCTACAGACCAAGGAAGAAAAGTAGCCTGTATTGTGTCCAAACCTCTAGTTTCTTGATGTAAAGAGTCTGTAAATCCTCCAGCATTAAACATCCAGGAGGTTCAGGGGCTTTGTCCTCTAGACCAAAGAGACCCGGGCCCACTACCCATTTTTCAGGATTTTTTCACTTTTGTCAAATCACACCCCGAAATACTGCAGTGTGCCATGGACACCCAGTATCCATGGATACTTTCACTGGAATCGGTATATTTAACCCGCTAAATTAAATTACACAAATGAAAATAAAAACCCTTGTATTGATTTGCTCATTATAGCGTGGGTAAGAATAAAGGAAATGGAACAGATGAGGCACTTCTGAGACTCAAGGAATATGTCTGCAGGTCAAGGTCAGTGGAGACCTCATCTTTATCTTACTCATTTAAATATTTTACTTTTTTCATCAAACACTTTTGATTTTTCAATTCAAAAACCTGACTTTTTATTTACATGAACAAGATGCCTTTATAATTTCTGGCATTTCTGTCCAAGATTCTGTTTACATAAGTGCAAAAGCATCAATTCCCAGTACATAAGCGGGGCCAGTCTATTTTCCTTCCAGCCTCGGTTTGGTCACATGGATTGGTATGGAAGGAAAAAACAATATGGCTGCTCAGAGGCGAAGGGTCTATTTGACTTAAATTGATCTCTGTTGCTGCGTATGGGAGCTTTAAATTATTGTAATTGTTATTAACCTAACCACCCCAAATCCTGCAAAAATCCTCCACAAGGGCACAAAAAATTCCAGCACTATTGCAAACTGGTACTTTCACCTATTCAAATTGGACAAAATTACTACCTGGCAAGAAGTACAGGCCATAAGTGCTGACTATGAAGATCAATGAAAATGCATGGTGCATTTGAAGATAGAGCATGTTTCTAAAAAGTGCGCTGAGTGGATTTTGGAGGATTCAGGAAGGTTCCTAGCCAGAAAACCTGTGGGGTTAGGGTTAATGGCTGTCAAATAAATAAGCTTTGTACGGTTTGTACATACATTTGCAATACTAGGATGCACATTATGATATGCAGATAGTCATCCTCCGTATCCATGGTAACAGTAGGTATCATTATCGTTAGAGGAAGCTATGTGCAATATGCAGATGATGGTAATTGGTATATTGCTTGTTTTTGGGGGGGATGCGAGGTAGTCATAGAAACTTAACTTCAGTATATATTTGGTGACATTTATCGAGCGAATTTATCATGATGGAAGGACATTAAAAAAACCTTAAAAAGCCATTTATCAGTCATACTTATGGTATAGGAAATGTTTGCCATGACGATGCTGATAATATACAGACTTATTGTTGATGTGCAGTGTGTCAATGATCATAATCATGGCTTATTTTCTAACAAATATGATTTATATAAAGCGTGTAATTTAGTAGGTTTATTTTAGCATTATCAATTATAAAATATTAAAGCCGTTTGCAGCTTGCTTGGTATTCTTGTTAAGCTTATATTACCAGTAATTAATAACAAGTTTTTCTTGATCATTCTCAACCTTTGTTAAGTTTTTTTTAAGTATAAAACATTTCCTTTTCCCCCATGACACGTCTTCCATTTTGTTCATCTCCCGTCCGTTCCATGACAACAGGCATACAGCAAAGTAAGTTTTTAAGTAGTGTGAAGGTCGCTACAAGATGGGCGTGTATATTGCTGTACATTCATAGCATCAATACACATTAACCTCATCATGCAGTGTCTAATACAATGCGGACATATATACATGCATGAATGGTCAATATCACCAGGCCAATTTCACAGAGCTGCTAAACAGAGAAGTTTGCTAAATATAAAACAGACTACCAGCCAAAATGCATACATATTGTGTGAGCGTTTGGGTAATTAGGTATTCGGGTATCGGATACCCGAAAACGGTATTACCGGTTCCATTTTCGGTTCAATTACCGGTGACTTTTGAAAATCGGACTTAACATTTGAGCGGTGCAAAACGAAATCATATCTTGAACAATGCATTTGTACAGGCAATTATCTTTAAAGTCGAGATTGCCCACAGACAATTATCTTTAAATTCAAATTACTAAAAAAGAAAGATCGATAGTATGGTATCCTCTGTATTATAAAAGTCAATTTGTTATCATTTACAGTACATGTATTTGTACCACGAGGCATGTTTTGAACAAAAATGAAAGCTATCAAAGTTTCCTGATTTAGGGTATCCGGTTCAAAAAATATCAGCAACGCACAGACCTACTGGTAATGAAAGAAATCTCTGAAGCAAATATTTCTGATTAGCAATGTTGCTCAGCAGCTCTGTCAAATTGGCCCCTTTGCTCTTTTTTGATTTGATTCCATAACCTCCTCCCCTTCCAAAATGTACAACCTGCAATGATCCTTAAAAGCAAACCCTTTGAGTTTGGTTTAGAATAACTACTACTACTAAAGCGGGCGATATTGGCCTTATGCCATCTCGGGTTCCATGAATATGGCACCTCGAGACCAGTTTATCCAGCATGGCAGTCCTGAGTTCGTTCATGCTGTCAAGGCCACTATGTTCCAGTACACTGGTGTAGGTAGCCCGACCTCTACCTCTTCTTACTTTGCCCTGTGGGGCTCCCCAAAAAGTATGGGGGATTAGCAGACAGTTCAGGGTGCCCGAGCGCGGTGTCCATGTTCAGTCTCATCCTCCTCTCGGACTTTTGACACTCTTTAGAATAAAATCTGTCCAAATATCTTAAAGGGGGTACAACATTGTGGCAACTGTTGTTGACTCGGGCGGTGACTCGGACTCGAGGTCTGACTGGGACGAGTCCATTCAGTCGCCAATTTTGTGACTTACATTGGTATTTGGAAGGTTTCAGTCTTCCAGTTTAACAAAAATCTATCAAAACTATTCTGTGAAAATGTTGTCATGTTTGAAAAATCAACTATTTACGAAAATTATATATAATAAATTATATAAATGAAAAGTTGCCACTGTTAAGGTGATAAATGCTTCTGTCTAATGCTTTCATCTTAAAGAAGACATGAGCTATATTTTTTTTTTAAATGGTTCTGGTTTAAAGGATTTGAACTTTCACAGGTGTGTTGTTTAATATATCTTGATATGAAGATATACAGCGAAATGGATGATTACCGATATACTTTCCTTAAATCGTTGTTTCTCATCTTGCTGACAATGTATTGATGTGTTTGAAGTAATCCATCCTTTAACAAGCATGAACACTCCCTGTCCTTCTCCTTTCACTAACTACCATTCCTGTCCACCTCCATCCCTGTTCCGTCACAAATACCATATTATAAAGGAGTTGTACCTCCAGTTCTTTTCAGAACTAATTACTACTCAATTGAGAACTTCACATGGTGTCACCAAATTAGTCTTACTTATCCCTCCCACCATGCAAAGTTACAAGTTTTACCTATAAAGGACAATATAGTCACAATCAACGGGGCATTGAATCAGAGTGCTAGTTTTAGATTAACTCCAGTGACTGAAAATATTGAGACCTCGAACTTAAGGATCGAGGAGGGCATGACCACTTGCCTAGCTGCATACATCAGAAAATTTCAAGGGCCAACCATTATGGCCCATGGCCAACTCGGAGGGGCACCACAGCAATGACCCGCCGGTGTGCTAATGGACAAGATCAACGCCTGTAACATACAGCACATGATAAGGTCTACATGTACTGCTTGCTGCCTTGCCATGTACAATGAGCCAATACTTTTCAGTCACTGTGTTTATCTTAAACTAGGAACACCGATTCCCATATGCCCTGTTGAAAGTGCAGTCTGATCGGTGACAATATGTCCCGCTTTAATCATACACTTGCGGATGTGTAATTCCTTTCATTAAGCCTATTTACGGTACATTGAACTTTTGTAGTACTGTAAACCGTATGTGTCCTTCATTATTGGGCGTTACACTTACCATATTTTCCAAATTTCACTTGTTGACAATATTAACTAACAATTTAGTGTGAATGTGAAACAAAATATCACATATTTTCTGTATAAGTTTTTGGATGGTTTTTGTAACTCTTAAATGAACAAGAATATCAAATTCCATGCAAAGCTGTCGTGTCCGCCCCCCCTTAACTTAACCTTCATTTCCTCTGGCAGTCAGACTTTACCCAATTGTTCTATTTTAATTCATTTTTCAGTGATGTTTGTGACATGTACATTTATGATTTAAATTTACATTAATCACTTCACCTTGTTTTTGTGATCGAACAGGGCATGAATAAATACTAGTAATGATTGCCATGAAGGAGAGTTATATTTAGAGAATGCAGTTTGTGACAACATGACCAATAATAAACAAATATCATTTTTCTGTGATATGTCTCCTTGTGACAACCAGTTGAGTTGGTTGCGTCACGTCATTGTTTCAAGTGTACCACTGCTCCCAGGTGCTTGTTACAACCAACTGTACACAGAAATGTCAAAATATATTGACATTTGTTTTTGCCTTTGACTGCATTTCTCTAATGAGTAAAATAAATTTATCTAACATTTTCCAATGTGCAAAAGATATTTTGTGATATTTGGTAGTTCTCTGATTTTTCGATCACACAATCGGTTGCTCAACATTTTGTGGGAACTTATTTGAAATACGATACGGTGAATTTCAACAAAAATTTGATTTTTAACATTTTTGTAATTTTAATGTATATTTTTTCATATAAGAAATGCACTTAGGGGAATACCTATTTTAATCTATTGGGACCCTTTTATATAGAAAGAATAAACAATCTGAAATATATAAAGCTTTTAATCCTACTACCAGGTACATGTGTAGACTTGTTATGTTGAGAGGGGTATATCCCAAAAAGAATGTAATAATGGCAAAGAAATACAGTGGTTTTCCCCATGTTTGGACTAACGCTCAGAAAAGCATTTGCACGTGGCCCTAACTTCCTTCTCAGCTTTGTATTATTAAGTTTGGCAACTAAAAAAAAAAAAAAAAAAAAAACTTCAAAAACCATGTGCACTCCCAAGATTGATGAGATCACAATTTCCCAGTTGAATGGATTTCTCACTCAACAAGTTTACAAGTTCGAGTTTGCAAGCCAGAAGAAACTTTTTGTATAGACTTCTTTCAGCAGGAATACTGGTTGCATTAAGTAATACAGCTAGCCGCTACCATACATAAACCAATTTGTGAAATGCATCCCGGTCAAACTTATGATCATCAAATACTGCAAAACGGACGCTTACCTCCCCCAGATATATATTTACAGGTTAGCGCATACATTTTTCTTCTTTTATAACAGTAGTTTAGTTCAACCCATCTGTGACTACACGACTGCAAGGTTAAAATCGAGTCGAATGTTGATATATACTCTTGCCAAGGTATATCAGGCATCCTGCATAAAGGACAATATAATTCTGATCCACAGGGCATGGAAGGCGGCGTTGTTAGGCTATAGGTTAATACAGTGACTGACAATACACCCCTTATGATAAGACATAAGTACATTATAATTTCATTTTACTGTGTTCCTCTTAAGCGAGCACATCGGTAATTGCACAGCCCTGTTGAAAAGACTGCTCTGATTGTGATGATATTGTCCCTTTAAAAGTGAGAACACTGTCAAACCCTGACGTGTAGTAAGTGCATTTACAGGTTAAAGGAATGAGTCAACCCATTTTTGACTGGTAAAAAGCATTGTCTTGTATTGTTCAGGAAGATGGTGAAAATGACAGTAAAAACCAGCCCCTGTGTGCATATTTGGGTCAACAGTCAAAACAGGCAGTTGACTGATTTTGACAACTATCTCTTTTACTGCAAAAAAAAGTGCAGCAATAGTAGCAGGGTTTAAAAGCAACTTCGAGATTGTTTGATTACAAACTTCACTGTTACACACAGGAAGCGGTGAGCGGTGAATATGGAGCTTCAGGACTGAGATGTACTGGAAGTATTTGTGTATTTGTGTAAGTCTATAGATTGAGATTGATGTGAAGTCCTGGTTGATAAGCAGCTCAATAGACCCGGGGAGATTAATTTGGGATCTCTTTGAAGTGAAATGATTTAAACTCTGTGTATTTGTTGTTGTGTTGAGACTAAATAGGTAATGATGATTTTAGCATTGTAGAGAGCAACTCTGAAGAAAAGAAAAAATACACATTTGAGGTTTAATAGTAGAACAAGTGTTATTGATTTTAAAAAAGTTTCTTATTTTAAAGAAATTACAGATCCCTCACAAATTTAAACCTCAAATAACTTGATTAGCGTCAGCTGTACACAAATCACCTCAGATTTAATTCCAGTGGTGGTTTAACTTCAAATAACTTTATGAAATAAAACATCAGTCTCACTATTCTTTGAATGGTTCTCAATTATACCCTCATAGGGAGTGCAAGCATCTGGGCATGAGAACGTTGAGATGATTCTTGACTTCAGAGAGGTGAAAGAGAAAGCAACCAAGCTGTCAGCACTGTGCAGGCTCAATACCACTAACTTGGAAGAGGTCGTCAGTTTCTATTTAACCTTTAACCACTCACCCCAAACCGTTCATCAAACTCCAACACTGGGTTTCTTTGATGGACTACTATATCTAGCCCTTAAGACAGACGAGGATACTTGCACGGGGCTGGGTGTCCTAATTCCAGCTAAGTCCAAAAGTTGGGTGGTAGTGTTTGTGTGCATGGTGTTGTTGTGATTTTGATGAACTCAGTACTGTATAGCCTGACAGGGATACTTTGCATAGGGTCCACACTGGGTGTCCTGTAATTCCAGCTAAGTCCAGCAGTTGGGTGGTAGTGTTGTGCATGAGTGTTTGATTGTAGCCTGACAGGGATATTTCTTTGCATAAGTCCGAGTGTAAACCCAATTCCAGCTAAGTCCAACAGTTGGGTGGTAGATGTTTGTACATGGTGTTTGATTTTGATGAACCTGGTACTCTATATAGCTTCCTGACAGGGATACTTTTGCATGGGGTCCGGGTGTCCCAATTCCAGTTGGGTGGTAGTGTTACTGCATGATGTTGGTTTGATTCAGGGACTGTAGCCTTAGCCAAAATAAACTCGGAGGTTAGGATTAAAGGGAAGTGACTTGCACGACTTCAACTTATGGGATGCAGGTGCCTCAACAAGGCACATGAGGCACAAAGGGGGGGTTGAGACTCTAAAAAAGCGGCACAGCATGCCAGAATTTGTTTGTAGCACATGGAAATTTATTGGAGCATAGAAAAAGTTACACACAAAACATAGGGTTTCAGAAACCCGAATTTGCCAAATTGTTTTTGGCAGGTTGTCAGCTTATATTTTGCTTAACAGATAAATTTACTGAGGAATAGTTTTTGCTAAACAGCTCATGAAATTGGGGTTCTGGTAATGGGTACATAAATATGGAATGGCCATTCCACCTTACGTGCTCGAAGAAAAATCCTTATTTCTTGAGAGACTCGCCACTCTTTCAACAGTAAGTCTGAGAATGGTCATAGAAGTCATGACACCATCTTGAACCAGCTGAGGAACTTAATAAAAAGTATATCAACAAGAGCAGAGTAAAGTGTTTGGTTTATGAATGAGATTAAGCAGTCAGCTCAAACTCAACACAAAGCCTATAATGGAGGGTAGGATTAGCACCATAACCACTGATACACTATTGGTATTCTCAAAAAAAAAAAAAACAAAAAAAAAAAGAACACAAAACTATAAAATATTCCAAAATAACATAATGAAAAATGATCACAGTGTCGATCAAATGTACTTAGAATATTAATTGGTATTATGGTTCAGGGTTCGGGAGGGTCCCAGCGCAGCCGCCAGAGGCGGCTGTTGGCGAAAAAGTTGTACAATTTCATAGGTATGTCTGTTTGCACCTTTAACCCTCCGGGACAGGTTCAAGAAAGGAACCTCCTTAGGAGTCAGCATATGCAGTGTACTGTGGCTGCACAGTCAGGCTTTTCTTTTTAATTAATATCTATGTTAATTTTTATGCTATTGAAGAGAGATATGAACTATGAATATAAGGTTATGAATCACTGAATGCAGAATATTGATTAAAATATATATGTGATTCGAACAATAACAAGTCCAAAAAAAGACGTTATGAAGTCGCCATTCATGCTAGTTTTTCAAAAAAAGCCCGTGAAGAGGCGCCTCTTGTGCCTTAAAAAGGCTTCTGCTGCAGGTAAAGAGATACAAAGCAGATGGGTAAAAAACACACCTAGTATGCCGGCTAAAAAAAATTTGGGTAGGAGTTTCTTCAATTAATCCCTAAAACTGATGTGAAATGCCGTGGAATAGGCCTATCTAGATGGATGTGAAAAAAAAAAATGTTGAGTGAGTTATGTAATAATTGAGTGTTTTGCTGAGACAGGCTGCAGTACATAACTTTCCTCGGAGGGTTAAATCTTATGTCTGAGGTGCTATCATTTTAGTAAAATTAGTGAAATGAGTTTTCTCAACTGAATTTAATCTTTCATCGATTTGTATAGAACGGCGTTCCCAAATGAATGAATAAAATCTATGTAGATGCATTTTCAAATTTGTTGTTAGGACACAGTAAACTAAGCTGGAAACTTTCACGAGGCTTTTTTGTTTTTTGGTTTTTTTTTATACATATAACTTATTCTTAGCGTGTGTGAATTTGTCCGGTTTTGGATTTTTACAAATTGCAATATTTGTTGTGATCCTCCTCGGATTTAAAGATTTAAGCAATAAAGGAAAGCAAAGCAAATGCTTCAGAACTTTAGATTTCACCCCAGCACTGTTCACAACAGGGGCCCTAGCAAAATTTACGTGGATTTTTAAAAACTGCCCAATCAAACCCCTGCATATTCTTATTCATTATGGATGCATGAAATTTTACCAAACATGTGTACTAGCATTAAAGCTTGCTTAGATTCATCTCTCCTTTTCATCAATCTTCTTGGCTTGTAAAACGTTTTCTTTTCAAGATCCCATACACTCTTCAAATAAATCAAAGAATAGTGACAGTTTTGACCACCTTAAAGTTATGTCAACATGTTGACTCTGGGTATAGTAACTATTTTTGCATTTTTCGTCATTTCCTTCTTTGTTAAGCTTCTTCAAAACGAATCGGTGATGTTGAGAATGAAAGGTGATACTACAAGAGCCAGCCAACGAGAAAGTTATTAAACAGGTTGGTTTGTTTCTTGATGAATAATACACTTAATAGGAAACTTTCCATATAGGGAAATACAAGAAGTGTTTGCACCAAGCAAACTTCACGATTTTGTTATTTTGAGAGAAAATTTTTATTTTGCATTCTCTTTAAAGATTGATATACATATTATTTGCTTTCGTAATTTTGTATTGGTAGTATTAAAAATTAGAAATTTGACTTGCTCTGCAACGCCTTTGCACTGTACTATGAGGCGCAAATTTGCGCCCACTAATTTCTATTCCCTCACTGCTATGTGTAGGTGCAAATTTTAACGTGCCAGATATGAGTGTCTATCTATTATCTGCATACAATACCAGGCTTGTTTGACCCTTGTTTTCCATCGGTGCTTTCCACACACTACGAAACACATGGAAGCCATTTTACAAAAGCGAAATAACGATCAATTTTTCTGGAAAAATTCTTGTATTTTCATAGTTTATTACGTGCCAATAATCGAAAGCGTAAAACAAGAGGCTGTAACCATGGGCGCCGCATGCAAGCGTTAGGAAGATTTCGCTGATTCGGACTCCAGGAGAAATCGAGTTTGAGGACATTTTTGGGAGGCGATAGTAATGATAACGTTTCCTATAATCAATTATTAACATTGGCCGATGCCGATGTGCATGACATGTCTGTGCGATGTGGCTGAGTCCGGCCAGCGGCAACTGACATCGTTCCTCCGCCCGTCAGGAGGGGAAAGGATTGAGCCGTCAAGGAGGTGGGATGCTTTTCGCCAGGCTTACCAGGTTTTTCACGGTCATCATTGGCTGATGAGGTTCAACCAGCCCCCATGGACAAATGATTTTTGGCGGTGATGTTACTGAACCAACTGAACCTGGAATATTTTCCCACTTCCTTTGATGGTGAAGTTTTGGATTTGCTTTGGTCACCGGCTTGAACAGGTATGCTGCTACAAGCTATTCTGTAAATAAAAGGGGAATGGATGGGCTGAGGCGCTCTGTTCTACAGAGATCTTGGAAATGGAAGGATGTTGATGTGGTGGAATGAAAGCATTTCCTAGCCTATTTGCTACTCGCAGGGTAGACCAGGCGACCCAATTATGACATGTGCTGGACAACTGAATGGACAGATTCAGGCACAGAGAGATCAAATCCATCATGTCCCGTGATCGTTTTCTGACATATTACAGATGCTTCACTGCACCGAGCAATGCGCTAGCAACTTTCATGGCCGGCGATCCAAGCCGCCGACTGCCGTGGGAAAATCAATGAGGATCATGGATTTATTGGTTGGGGTGGGAATCGGGATATTATCCCGACAGAGGAAATACCATTGATGAAACAATCATTTCCTTCTAAAAACCCCAACAAGCCCACACGGTGGGGCCCTCAATTGTTGGAGATGTGGCTGAGTCCCTTTGCACAGGTTATGTCTGGAATGCAGAAAGTCTACCAGGGAAATGAAACAATCAGACCTGAAGTTAGCATGTACAAAGCTTTGGTTAAGTCGTCAAACATGTACCAGCATTATGTTGATAAGGGCCATCATGTATACATGGACAATCTTTTTCTTGTGGTGTCACAATGACACCTTTGCAACTTTCACCAAATCCAGTTGACACATGCGGTACACCTGCGTGTAATCGAAATCGCGTTATTCCAGTCGCGCCGGATGTATCAAGGCTACAAAGATGAAAGAAAGGGACGTTATGACATCTGTTAAGTAGCGGGGAGCTTATGTTTCTATGGTCATTAGTGCGACCAAAGAGGCAGGTCAACATCATTGTCACTTCCGTGCTAGCGCTTCCAACTTCATTCCCCCAAAAATGTTGACTCGAGGACCAAAATGGTAGCCCTTAGCATTCGATAAGCCAGTGGCTGCTCGAATGCCCTACCGCGAAATACATGGGGGAATTATGCGATGGAATGCGGAATCAAGGCATGTGGTATATGCTGAACATACACAAAAACGAAATGGTGGAAGAAATTGGAGTTTTAGATCTATCTTCGAGGTAGAAATTAGCTATGTAAAGCCAGGCTGGATGTGTCCAAAGACCCTCCTGCATCTGGAATGCGCGTAAAGTATGAAAAAGTTTAAGCTTTGCAATCGTGCACTGTAGCCTGTTGGATGGTTATTTAATGCGTCGGACTTTTCGACGCCTGCGACGAGATCTACGGACCAGCCTAGAAGGCTCACGGAGCGACACTTCCCAACTACTGTCAATGCACAAACATCAGCTGGGCATCCCTCAAGACCAGATTGTGTTGTATGTTCCAATCGGAAAGTTGTATGTTCCAATCGTTTGTGAACAGTGTGATATACCCATGTGCCCTTGGTGTTTCATAGATATCACACACTGCCGTTGATTACAAGGCAAAACTGCTTATTCAGGCTACCACAAAATAAACTGTGAGAACAATAGAACATTGAACAGTTATATATTCGTCTTTTCTTTTATTCCAAATGCAATGTACAACATATTGTTTTGAGAAAAGCATCACTGTGTTCAACATGTAAAACTAAACAAAATACTATAATTATTTATGTTTCGCTAATTACCCACCATTACTGAAATGAAGCCACCCGAAAATTGTGTACTCAAGTCTCCAAAATATTTAACGCAGACTACATGTGGTCTATGAACCAACCCAAAATAATAAATTAAAAGTGTACAGTAAAAATGAATAGAAAGTACATCTTTATTGCAGAAAAAGCCATACAACAATTTTAGAAGAAATTTGTGTGTGTGTGTGTGATGTGTACATTTACATACAGTGTGCTGTGTAACTGTAATACAAACATATGTACACACATACCACTTTAACGAAAAAAAACCCATGAAATTTAGAAAATGTGTATATTTTCTAAATTATGCATCATCCAATTAAAATCTGTTTGCACTACCTGGTTGGAAATATTAGTACCTCTACAATTGTCTTATTTTTGCAATTTAATAAACTAACTCCTTCACACTGAAAAAGCCTTTTTTGAGTTTCAAGCATGCATATTATTTTTAAGATTGTTGTGCAAAAAGAATCAGCGGGGCGGAAATAGTGGTGTATTATGGATTGGTAGTGCAAAAGGGTTAACCTTGTAAGGTTCCAAAAAATCGAATCAAATGTTTGATATACTTGCCAAGGTATATTTTAGTGCGCCATAAAGAATCAACAACGTCGAACCTCGTGTCGTAAATAAAGTACATTACAGGTCAAAATATAAGGTCAACCGTTTGACAGGTAAAAGCCATTATCTGGTATTGTTCAGGATGGTCCAAAATAGTCAAAAAATGCTGCCCGTGTACTGTTTGGGTCAACAGTCAAACAGGGCAGTTAAATGATTTTTGACCCTCTTTCTATAGCTACTTGCACAAAAGTTCACTTAGCAAATGCAGGAGGATTAGTCAATGGCGCAAGATATTAGGGATACAAATGCAAAATGATTATCACTCTTTAGCAGGCCCTAAACACATGACATCCACGGTGGGAGGGTCTACAAACATTTTGATACCCTTTGAAATGGATTTGGTACCATGCACAGCTATGCATTTCATTGATATTTCTGCCCTCCCGCCATAACATA
>CM055826.1:38399032-38445960 GCA_029582265.1 Zoroaster sp. YZ-2022 | reverse complement strand
TTTTCCCAAATTTTGGCAAATTATACCCATTTTCTAAAAAAGAAAATCACAAGGGTAGTCTTCCATCTTTGGCTAATTAGGCCTATATGAATAAAATGAAAAATTATCCACATTTTCTCAAAAAAATTTAAATCACAAGGGGTAAGTCTTGCCAATTTTTGTCATCAAGATTTTGGCAAATTATACACATTTTCTACAAAAAAAATTAAATCACAAGGGGGTAAGTCTTGCAAATTTTAGTTCAAATTTTGGCAAATTATACCCATTTTCTAAAAAGGAAAATCACAAGGGTAGTCTTCCATCTTTGGCTAATTATATGAACAAAATGAAAAATCACAAGGGGTAAGTCTTGACACTTTTTGTCATCAAGATTTTGGCAAATTATATGAACAGAAAAGAATGATTCAGTGTCAATCAGACAACACAGATTAACCAATAGGATTAAGCCTTTTCCATGACTATATACTGTTGCTTATGTCAAACACTTTGCTTTACCCATCTGGTGTGACTGAGACCAGGGCCGGATTCACCATATGGGCACTTTAAGCACAGCCCAGGGGCCCCTGGGCATCAGGGGCTCCCCATGGTGGTCGAAAATTGAAAAAAAAAATTCCAAATTTTTTTTTTCCAAAATCTTTTTTCCCAAAATATTTTTATCTAATTTATTTTATTTATCTAATAGATAAAAAAGTTATCTAATCCGAACTGTCCACCCCCGAAATAAATTAGTCAAAATGAGTGTTTTATTGTTGGTGAGAACTGCTGGAAAGTGCCGATTGTGTGTTAAACTAGTAATATCGGAGATTAGATTGGCTGTTTGATGTTCAAGGACCTTGAACATCAAACAGCCAATCTGAGCCAATCTAGCGCAAGGTGGGTGGGCCGTGTGACGTCAGCTGGAGAGGCAGGTGGTTCTGTATGTCAGGTGTTATCACTAGTGAACGCGCTAAAATCAAAGCAGGAAGCAGGATAAAATGGACACCAGTAAACATTGACAATCACCAAATTGTGAATATTTAGAGGAAAATGAAAAAAAAAATCAAAATGTTGCGCACGGCCGCTTCGCGGCCGTACGCGAACGACCCGTGCCCGTGGGGGGGGGGGGGGGCCTTGGAGTTTCAGGTGCCCAGGGGCCCTCAGAGGTGTTAATCCTGCCCTGACCGAGACTGTGTATTCTGCTGATATGTAGGGCTATTGGTTACTAAGGATGTTAAGAAATAATCCTGGGATCAGGGAGCTGCCGACAATAATACAATACTATTGTATAGTATTTGTTTAGTTAGCTGCAACATTCAGCGAGTCCCCAGGTTTAATACAATGAATTTTCAACAAGTAGGTTAAGCTAAATGTAAACACTATTAAAATACATGAATAATTCATTCAACACTTCATAACTTTATCATTAACATTTGAGGATTATTCCTACTATTAACCATTCACAAATATTCAACAATTAACAGTTTTGTTAATTTATTCAAAAGAATTTCAACATATAATTTTTATATACTATGTACATATCAACACAGAACTAATGGAGGTCCAAAGTATGACATCACACTGTCATGACAACCTGATCACTTGTTCTGAACAATCATTTTGTTTTATGATGCAACATGTTCAAATTGGTTGAGTGATTTTGTTAGTGTATGATGTCATTATATTGGAACTCTACACGTCACTATAATTCTGTTCTGAGTGGGTAAACTCACGTTTTTATTAACACACAAGATTTATCCAGTCTGAAAAGTGTCCTGTTGTGTCAATAATACCTCAAAATGGTGTATTGCATTGATGTAGTAGAATATTTTTTCATTTGCGAGCAGTACCTTCATAAGATGTAACCATAATGGACATTTTTGAAGACAATTAAATTTCCTTTTCCCCAAAAAATAATTATGCACTTCCAACATAATAATTTCTCAGGTGTATGACTTCAGACCAAATAAACCTTCAGAAAATAATTTAGCCCGCTAGGTTCAGTTAATAGTTTGAACATTCATTAACATCTTCAATGTCTTTTATCTGTTTTCTCTTAAATCTGTATCCTCCAACAAACCTTCCAATAAACACTGGTTCATCAGCCCGAAAACATGTTTTATCCTGTTGCTTAGGGAGCGTATCAAAAGTCCGAATGGTAGGAACGTTCTAATTGGATCGGTTGAGTGTTCCAGTGCATGTACATGGAGCGGTCCGTTGGACCGCTGGACCGTTCCATTAGAACGTTCAAAATGCTAATGCGCGTATTCACTCGTGTAGGAATGTTCCTGTAGTTCGGCACACTGTCGCGGTCCAGCATGTGCCCACGGGAACGTTCTTTTGTGCCTAGAACGTGCCCTACTTTTGAGACGCTCTAATTATAATTACATCTTCAAATTACTTTGTCTATGTATAAATACTTTGTACAGATTTGTAAAGAAAACATGAGGCAAAATTAAGGCCACATAATAAGAAAAATATTTAATTGGATGGCAATTAAAAGTGGACAGATTTCATAATAATTAAATACTTGAGTATATGAATTGAATGTTAACAAAAACTGGTTTGTTTTTCTTTTGTTACAGGTTTAATTTGTGTAAGTAAACTCATAACTCATAACACCAAAATATAAACTTTAAGTAAATACTTTTTACATCAAATGTACACATCTAATTTCAATTGTTTCTTAAATCTCATTTAAAGTTAAGCCTTAAGTGTAATTAGACGAAATTGCAAGGGTAAGCCTTGCAAATTTTTCCAAAGATTTTCCTTCAAAACATAGTTCTGGATTTGCTTTTAATTTGGCTGAGTATATATCCTCAAGACTTTATAAGGACCTATTTAGGCTTTTTTCCCATTCTAAATCAAGTTTATGACAATTATTTTGAAACGAACAATTTTGGTCAAAATTGGACAAAATTGCAAGGGTAAACCTTGCAATTTTTCCAAATATATTCATGAACTTTTTGTTCTCCAGATTTGCTTTAAATTTGCAGAGTATATATCCCTAAGACTTATTTAGGCCTTTTCCGATCTAAATCAAGTTTATGACAATTATTTGAAACGAACAATTTGGCCAAATTGGACAAAATTGCAATTTTTCCAAAACTTTTCATGAACTTTTGTTTCTCCAGATTTGCTTTAAGTTGGCAGAGTATATATTCCTAAGACTTATTAGGACCTATTTAGGCCTTTTCCCGATCTAAATAAAGTTTATGACAATTTTTGGAAATGAACTATTTTGGCTAAAATTGGACAAAATTGCAAGGTGCATATAATCACTTCATATTGATTGGAGCCCCCTTAAAGTTTGTATTTGCTGATCCAAAGGTCTGTAAGCAGTCTCACAAATTTCTTGTATTACAAGGTGATTTGAGTGGAAAGTTTCAAGGTATGGTTGTTAGGTAGATAGTATTTAATAAACAGGATGGTTGTTTAATAAACAGAGATGTAGGTTTTCTGGAGTTTCACAATGTTTTTTTTTTAATAGGCCCCAAAAAAAGTCTCCAGTTTCTCCCCTCCCCCTGGCAATTTTTTTTGCTATGAAACGATGTCCAATTGCAACCAAAATTGCTGGATCAATTGTTATGAACGTTTGCCCGATTTGTTCGGCCTCTCTGAAGCTCAGTTTTGCCGACTGGAGCTCAGTTTTGCGGAGGTATAACACCCCAACACCTCCTCTTTGGCTATGGCCCAGGTTATTAGCCAAATTTGAAATGACAGAAAGTTCATCGGAAAGGAGTTTTTTTTTCTAAAAGTAGTCATTAGTCTCTTCATCCATTACGATATGACTAAAGAGTTTCCTTTTGGGAAAAACATTGTCAAAAGTGATGGATCATGGATGATTTTTTGCCCCCAAAAAACCTCACGAATGATCTATTACACATCAATTTGAAGGGAGTGTATACTTTTGGTAATTAACTGATTACAGACTTACTGAAATATGACCTTTAACCATCCTACTATGGCTGAACTTTAGCGGCAAGTAGCTACAGAGGTCAATATCAGTCAACTGCCCGTTCTGACGGGTGGTTTTTTTTTGGTAATCTTTTTTCTCCTTTTTTTTTGCCAACAGGGAAATACATGATACATGTATACGCAGGGACCAAATTTCCCATATACAAAGTAATGGTGGCTAAGAGAGGCCTCATAAATCGGGCAAACGTTCATAGCCCTATGTGAAAAAGTCATTTAAAACACAGCACGGCAGAATTTCAGTCGATCCAGTAATTTTGGCTGCAATTGGACATTGTTTCAAAGAAGAAAAAAAAGAAAATTAAAAATGATGACTGCGGGTCTGAGGTGATGCGTGCGGAGACTAGAAACCAAGACTTTTTTTTGTGGCCTAAAGTATGGATGCGTTTTCATTTTACCATTGGGGTACAATCTCTTTAATATTCAATGAAATGTAAAAAGAAATGCACACACCAGGCCTGTGATTTCTTGGGATATTTCCTGATTTCAAGATTTTTTTTAAAAATCTCCCTTTGCTTCAAGCCGTTCTTAAAAGAAGAGAAGTAGCCACCAAGGAAAGAAAGAAGTAGCCTGTATTGTGTCCAAATCTCTAGTTTCTTGTATGTGGGGATGTGGAGTCTGTAAATCCTCCAAAATTAAACATCCAGGAGGTTCAGGGGGCTTTGTCCTCTAGGCCAAAGGGAGACCCAGGCCCGCTACCCATTTTTCAGGATTTTTTACTTTTGTCAAATCACACCCCTATTAAACATCTCTCTTTACTTTTTCATTCTCGAATACAGAGTTACCTTCAGAGTATACAGAACCACTTATCACCAGAGATGCAGCGCATCGCATCCACGACGCACCTACCGCCCGAGCCGGTCATCATACCACCCCCGATCCCTCCCATCCCTCCCCCACCAGAGATGACCACAACGTTACTAAGCAACGCATCCACCACCATCACGACCCTCGGCCCGGTGACTCACATCGACGATGCGGACATTGCTGACGTCTGAACGATCTGATTTGTGACCGGAGCAGAGAGAATGCAACCTCTGATTGGCTACGGACTCGTCTTCCAAAGAGGAAAAAAAAACTCTGTTATACCTGCCAATCATTTCGCCTTCTTACATCGAAGAAAGTGGACATTGGATGTTTTAAGGGAATGAACTAATGTGGTTAGTTTGACAGGACGTCGACCGTAACAAATAATTAACAGTAATCATGGTGGAACTGTGCCATTTTGATCGAATTCAAAGTTCTACTGATGATTGTGAGCATTTCTACGTAGCTCATGGATTGGTTTTCCCAAGAAAAATTGTGCCCGATAACAAGGATAATGTCAAAGTTTGACGGACAACTAAGTATTGAATTAATCTCAGCTGTGATCTACAAAAAATGCCTTAGTTGTAGGGTAATGTAGGGCATTCCAAATGTGTCATTGCACTTTACAGACGACTATTACAGGCCTGTGCTTTTGATTGATTTCAGTATTTTTGTTACAAATCTCCTTTTCCTCAAAATGTTCTTGAAAGAAGAGAAGTAGCCACCAAGGAAAGAAAGAAGTAGCCTGTATTGTGTCCAAACCTCCAGTTTCCTGTTTGTGGGGATGTGGAGAGTTTGTAAATCCACCAGGAGGTTCAGGGTGCTTTGTCCTTTAGACCAAAGGGAGACCCAGGCCTGCTACCCATTTGATTTGTTCCTTTGTCAAATCGCACCTCTACTATTAACCCTCATGAGGGCGGCAGTATTATTCCGTAAAAGGAAGGCACAACATTTGAATTTAGAATCCTCAAAAATGTATCAACAGACTATGAGAAATTTATCTTGAATTGTGGAAATAGAAGCTGAAAAGGACATTATGTTGATGTAACGGTCAATATATTTTAAAGTGAAATTTTTGAGAAATCATTATGACTCATCCAAAAACAAACGTAGCTGCTAAGTGTGTGATCCGCGGTGAATCCTAGTTCCTGCTGCTGTTGCTGTTCTTGGGATCGCTTCAGCCGGTCTAGTTATTATACTCTGAGAATTTGCAGGTCACCAAAGGAAAAGGTCGTCAGTTAACCCTCCACCCAGATCCTATAATTAAAAGAGTATTTCTGTAATGGGGGTGCATTTCGGTGTACCGGTATACCCCAACCATTTCAAGCATTTCAAGCCCATGTATACTTAAAGGTGATCGTGTTCATTCATACTTATTAAGGGAATAACAGTTGGGCGGTCTTTACCGCAGGTTATTGACCGGTTTTGGTCGTGGTCACGGGCAATAAGGACCGTTGAATAAAGCCAAATAGAAATAGGCAAATTAGAAATGGGTAAATTCATGTTTTGGGGACACACGAAACACTTTCAAAGGACACGAGTCAGGCGCATGATGCCATTCTTCGTCACGTGTCGCACAAAACAGCTGGCGCATATGTGCTACTCTGATTTTGATAAGCCATGTCTTTAAAGGTAACAAAATGTAAAATAGGAATTAACAGATGGTTGTGGGTAAATGTTATGGTCTTAACCATTTTGTGGTCTGCACGACATCCATGAAAAACTTGTGTGAAGTCTCCACAACCCTGGGATGAACATTTATGTGGTTGTGGATGCATTTTGTGTGTGAACTAAACTTAAAGTAACGGTGTGTACTTCACACGTTTTCAGAAACTCAATTTGTGTACAGTCGTGTTTAACGCAATGGGAGACTTTTGCGAGAGGGCAGCAAACTGGTCCTTTTCTATTGTTTTTTTCAGTATCATACGCATGATCAGAATGAACGTAAACAGTGGGGAAAAGGACCTGGCTGCCATCTGAGTCTCAAAAGTTTCCCATAGTCCAGTCTGATAGCTATTTGTATACACAGTGTAATGCTGCTATAATGAACATTATGAGATCCACCTAAATGATCACTATAGTGGTCGTTCGTTATAGTGATTAACCCTCCTACTACTGCAAGGGTCAAAATCAGTCAAAATGTTGATATACTTGCCAAGGTATATATAGTGCACTTAAAAGTAACACACTGTCAAACCTTACATGTAGTAAGTACATTTACAGGTCAAAATGAGTCCACCGTTTTTGACTGGTAAAAGCATTGTCTGGTATTGTTCAGGGTGGTCAAAATGACAATAAAACCAGTCAAAATGCCCCTGTGTGCAATATTTAGTCAACAGTCAAAACAGTCAGTTGACTGGTTTTGACCACGATGGCTACTTGCTACTTTAATGGCTGCATTGCCGATACACACGTGTGTAAACTTGGAGCCTAGGGTCATGTTAGTGTGTAACCAAATGTTCACTATAGTGGTGTTCTTCTTATAATACAGAATGGTAAATTGTACATGTAAGTATAAAGGCATGTCAACTAACTACAAAAGATGGAAAGTATTTCCTGTGTCAAAAGTTTGAAAAGATCAAAGGTTTGGCTGCTAGTAATTTAAGAGTGCACCAGGTGCAGGGATGGGACGACGTGGCTAAGGATCCAACATGATGCTTGTCACACTATATAGAGGGCTAGATTCACTCTTGTCTTTATTTCAAAAGATGCAAAGTAAATAACCAGTAGTGTGGGTGATGGTCGATACCAAATTGTTTATTGTGTGTGCGCCCTCTAGTGTCAAAGTCATCCATCTTGGATCTGCTATTTCTTAAGGCAGTTACATGTAATCATGTGTGTTTTGATATATACAGTATAATCGTATCTGTGAATTGTTAAGTGCAATGCAGAGTTTTAGAGTATTCATACTATTAAGAAATACATTGTGTATTATTGCTGGCCACTTGTCTAAATGGCTTTAGACAGCCCTCTGTTATGGAATTGTGTAAGCTAAGAATTTTGGACTCAAAATGGTTGCTGAGTCACGGTTCTGACCCACAGATGTGACTGGATCAAGGGTTGCCTATTGGTGCCTAGCAAATAAAGGCATCCACCACAGGGCCATGTTGGTACTCCACAAAATCTCTATTATTATGACTGGATAGAGGGTGGTCCATTGGTGCCTAACAAATAAAGGCATCCACCGCAGGGCCATGTTGGTACTCCACTATATCTCTATTATTATGACTGGATAGAGGGTTGCCTATTGATGCCTAACAGATAAAGGCATCCACCACAGGGCCATGTTGGTACTCCACTATACAAATGAAAACAAAAGGAATTCACAAAGGAATGCATATACAAAGGAATGCATATACAAAGGAATGCACATTGTTAAAGTGGTTTGTGAGAGGACCAACATGGCGTCCAGTGGTTTTGAATGGAAGCGCATGATCTTCTGTCCAGTCAGTGTTAATAGAAATCAGTGTTCTGCCCAATCGGTCCTTATCCATAGGATTAAGACCGTGCTAGGAGCTTTTTATTCCAGTGGTATTTTCTTTAGTTCTATTGCTATCCTTCTAATAGAAGAATTTACTTTTGGGTTATATGCAATATTGTATAGTTGGTCTGTATAGTGCCAAGTGTATTCTGTAGCTACGGTCAAATTTTTGGTGGTGTATATATTTTTTGCTAGAATTAGAAATGAAACTAAGAATCATTTGGTTTGAACCTCTGGTGTAACCAAAAATGTGTCTAATGTAATCAATTTTTGGTGCAAAATAATGGATATAATAGTTGATTTCACAGCAGTTTTCCTGAAATACTGTTGAATTTGGACCTGTTTTATTGACTTGAATCTATCTGAAGGTTCCACCAATTTTGACTTCAACAACTCAGTTCTGACAGTCACGTGACAAATCACATGATTTGTCACGTGACTGATTATTCAATTAAGGCTCAACATAGCTGTAATAGTATACAAATAGAATGGGCTGTACATTGTAATATGAGCTTCCAAAATAATGTATTATTTCAAGAAATGTTTATAGCAATAAGCACAAAAATGCATTTTTTAAATAATAAAAACAAGTAATTTGTTTGTATGCTTTTAATTGAACAAAGGGGTTATTTAAAAAAAATTAAAAAAAATACTGTAGAATGAATGACTCTCTAAGTGCATGTACATTGTACATACAGTATATTAATTAAAATGTTTTCTTTAAATACAAAATTTTAAAGTGAAACTATTAGTCGAAACCTGAACAACATGTGCAGTCTTTGACGTTCTATTGAATTTCATGAATTTCATGAATAATCCACAGACCATTTTACTGTTTACTGACATTACTACCGTGGTACCATATGCTGTGTCCACTTCGCTTAGAATGGCAGATCAATATTCCACTTTATGCATATCACCAGGTTCATGTTGTTCAATCCAGACAAAATTCTGAATACATTTTCTCATTTTGCTCTAAAACATTCACACACTGGTTAAAATGTATATTCTTGATTCAAAGAAAGTAAACATACTCAGTTTTTCCAATGTAAACAATATTGTATCATGTCTCCTATTAAGTATAAACAAAAGCAACTCAGTGTAAATCCCCCCCCCCCCCCTTGAGCAAGACACTTAACCATAATTGCTTCTCTCCACCCAGGGGTTAAATGGGTACCTGTGAAGGCAGAGATGGTTTGCTCTATATGCGCTAGAAATGGCAGCAATTGAGCTGTATACTCCCCAGGGAGCTGAGATGGTTTCAGGAATGATTTATGAGCCTTATGAGCCTTATGAGCAGGGATAATAATATAATGCGCCTTGAGCGCCACTTAGTTGGTGGATACGTGCGCTATATAAATCTATACATTATTATTATTATTATTAAACTAGATTAATTATTTGGGGGCGCAAAAGAAAGTTTGTTCGCATTTTAAAAACCCTCGGGTGAAATGAATCATCAGCCACAAACTCATTGATTTGTAAATACAGGTTTTTGTTGCAAGTTTAACTGAAATGACATTTTGCATTTTAACTACGCATTTGCATTTCCAGGGTGAAAATCTGAGTCAGCAGTTGTTTTTGCTTAAAGATGCACATTCCATGCGAATTCTTAATTCTCCAGTATCTTTGGTTATATTTTATGTGTTGCTATTCTTTTCTGAGTAAAAAGGAAGTAAATTAGTTTAAAATTCATGTTTCATATAATAATTGTTCAATGCATGAATAAAGAGTAACCAAGTGAATAAATTAAATGAGACTTAAAAATTATGAATATTGAATAAATTTGAATAAATTTGAATAAATTTCAATGCATGTATCTGTAAATTTATCTATACTTTTCAAACTAATTGTTAGTCGAATAATGGTACCTATAAAAATTTCAATGCTTTGATCATTACTTACAAATATGTAATTTGAAAGTAATTTACTTCGTTTTTACAAGGAAATTATAAGCGAAACAAAACAAAAATGTCTGTGAAATAGTGAAACACATGGAATATGCATCTATAACTGCAAAAAATTGTAATGGTTTCTTATGTGTTGAGAAGAAGAAATTTTATCAAACTTTTGGGGCTAAATCTGATTGTAATTTACCATTTGTTATGTTGATTTAAACAAATTGGACAGTGTTATTATTCTTGGATTGCTTGGTATGTTAGGATCGCTGTTTAAAGGGACAGTATCATCATGATCAGAACAACAGGGTATGTCATTGGTGTCCTTGTTTAAGGTGAGTGACTGAAAATTACTGTCTCATTTATGCAGCAGCATTGGCAATATGACCTTATCATGTGGGATATAATTTTCAGTCACTGAGTTAATCTAAAACTGACACTCCGGCCGATTCCATGCCCTGTTGATGTGGTGATATTGTCCCTTTAATACTTGTACTGTGGTGCTTATACTAAGTGGACACTTTTATCTGTATGCAATATTTTTAATCATTCTTAATTTTTAATCATCCTTAATTTTTAATCATTCTTAATTCTTGAAATTAAACATGGCTGCCCCCATGAATCTGGAACCAAACCAATCAGCAGTCTCCACTTTGCTTATCTGTCACCCCATTGGCTGAACCATGACAGAGTTCAAATCATGTGATGGATATGTTAAACAGTATTTGCTAATTTTACTACAAAATACATATATACTGAGACGCAATAGAAACTTACCACTTGTTTTGGAATAGCATAAAATTGTAATATGGTTCAAAATAAGACAACACAACAATTTGTATTAGAAATGTTGGCATTTTATTGAGGAAATGCCCACGTTTTGTCCACTGTACTCGATCCCATCTGTATCCACTTCACCGCGAGTGCACATAATTACATTTGTGCATTGTGATTACTGATAATTTAAGGTCGAAAAAGTGGTAAGTTTCTATTGCGTCTCAGTATATATGCATACACACTGTATTGTAGATGAAACTATATTTTAATTTGAAAAAGGCAATTTCTGAATTTGATTTTTAAAATATTTATGTTACAGAGAGTAATCAGTACAAATTTTACATAATGGAGCAGAATTTACCAGAAAAGGTGACTTAATTGACACAAAATCATTGTGTGATAGAATTTTGGACATTCTTAAAAAGTGTACTTAATTCTTTAAAAAAGGCAGTGTACACAATTGCACCAAACATGCTTTACTGGTTTTTCAGGTCAACAATAAGGATAGATCATAGGGTTAGGATAATTATTTAAGTGCATTATTTAAGCGAACAAAAAGTAGCGATATTTATGTAACAAGTATAACCCCTTTGTTACTTGTGAAATGCTTAATTTCACAGTAAATCAGTGTGTACAGATGTACAATAATAAATTCAATTATGCATACTTCTCACAGACGTTTTAAGAGAATAAACTCGTGGTTTTTCCATGTAAACATATCCTTTTGACCTCACTGGGTTTATATGTTTGTTTGTCTTTGACCAGTGTCTTTGGCGTGAAGTCAAAAAGTTTAGGCAAAAAAAGGTCTCCGGTTTTTGTCTCCGTGCGCGTCGCCTCAGACCCGCGAGTCGGCGTTTTTGTTTTGCTATGAAACGATGCTTTAAACTATTTTTTCACATAGGGGTATGAATGTTTGCCTGATTTGTGAGGCCTCTTAGCCACCATACTTGGTATATGGGAAATTTGGTCCCTACGTATACAATGTATCACGTATTTCCCTGTTGGCAAAACAAACAAACAAAACAGATGGCCGAAAAAGAGATTTTGAAGCCGACTGATGACCAGAAACCGGAGACTTTACGCTGATTTTCTTGGCCGCTGGTCCTTCGGTGTTGATTTCGAAAGGTGCCATGGAAGCGCACCGCCAACGGCGGGAGCGGAGAAAGGTTTTCAAAAACCGAAGATTGGGGCCCAATTTTTTTCAATCCATATTACGAAAAAAAATAATAACCGACAAGGGCGAGTTAAATTATACCCAGATATCGGCCTATTCTGGAACTGTCACTGGATTATCTTTATAATGTACAGCAACCCTTGATATCGGTGTTGGAAAATAGCACGCGGTAAAATGCTTCTCGTACCCATTTGCCTTATCCAGATGAGCTCTCATTGGACGATTCCCATTTGCACACATGTACTACTTCTGGGTGATTGAATCGCATTCGACTTGACATGTTTAATTCTAAAGTTTTTAATTTAATTTTCAAAGCTGTGCGACTTCCATCACCAGATCTTACGAGAGCCTTATTTATCCTCTAACTGCATGTTGGAGTGAGTCCTCTGCATAAATACTTTCCTTTCGTTATCGGGTGAATCGGTAGCGTGGTTGTTAAGCCAATGATTTCAACGTAAGGGAACACAGTTCGAATCCTAATGCAGCCGATGTTTTAATTTTATAAATGGTTACGATATCACGATTATTTAAGTAGTTTGAAATTCAGATCTAACTACCAGCACGAATTGATGGCGTATTTGTTAAGCTGATTGGGTATCAGTGCAAAGAACCCTGGTTCGAATCTTGGTGGCGCCACTCTTTTAAATGGTTACGCAATCACAATAATTTAAATGGTTTAAACTTCCTGTCAATCTACCAACAGGAATTGGTGGCGCAAGCCACATGCCCTGGGTTTCAGTGCAGGTGATCTGAGTTCGAATTTCAGTGGCGCCATCATTTTAAATTTTAAATGGTTACGCAATCATAATAATTTAAATGGTTTAAAATTCATGTCTATTACCAACTGGGATTGGTGGCGCAACCCAAAGTCGCTGGGTTTTAGTGCAGGCGATCTGGGTACGAATCCCAGTGGCGCCACTGTTTTAAATTTTAAATGACTACGCAATTATGATTTATTTAAGTAGTTTAAAATTCAACTCCAAATACCAACAGGATAAATGGCGCAAGCCGTTAGTCCACTGGGCTGTCAATTGCGGTAGTTCCAGGCTGGTACGTCCGGGTTCGAATCCTGCTCCTGAAACACAGAGACATGGCAGCTGCTGGCTGCGGCAATGGCTTGGGGACCGCCATGTCTCTCCCCTGAAGGTTAGAGCGTGGAGGAAATGTACGGACGGGGGAGAAAAGGAGGGACCGGGAGGGTAGCGACCTCCCAGAAGGGTGCTATGATGATCACCATGCCGGGGTGTCTCGGACTTTGAGTCATCCGAATACCTGGTCGACACTCTGACTAACTCTCCGCACTTTTTTACAATAATTTTTATTTCTTTTTATTTATTTATTATTATTATTATTATTATTATTATTTTTTTTTTAAATAGTAAATATCAATCGAATCCCAGCCGTGCCGTTTTTCATTTCGAATGGTTACGCATTCACGATTTATTTCAGTAGTTTAAAATTCCATTAAACTTGATTTATTTCTACATATATTATACATATATAATTAAGCAAATCAACCCAAGCATACAATTAATGCAATAAGCTAATGGAAAACACCTTGTATTTTATCTTCCACAAGTAATAATATGGGTAAAATAATGAAATTAAAAACTAAACCCAAATAGACTATAACTAAGTGGCTGTATTCTGCAGACCAAGTGGTTCATTCTGTGTAATTTTGAAGCGAATCGGAGACAATTTTTTTTCGAGGTGAAAAAAACGACAAGGTTTTTTCCAAATTTGGCCTAAAAATTACATTTTTTCAAAATGATTAATACTTGCTGGAGAGACGTAACAGAGTGCCTAGAACACATTTGTAGTATACTGAGACGCAATAGAAACTTACCACTTTTTCAACCTTAAATTATCAGTAATCACAATGCACAAATGTAATATGTGCACTCGCGGTGAAGTGGATACAGATGGGATCGAGTACAGTGGACAAAACGTGGACATTTCCTCAATAAAATGCCAACATTTCTAATCCAAATTGTTGTGTTGTCTTATTTTGAACCATTACAATTTTATGCTATTCCAAAACAAGTGGTAAGTTTCTATTGCGTCTCAGTATAATTTAAATCGCCTATCTTTCCAACTTTTTAAGAAAATCAATATTTTATGAAAAAATATATCTAAAATTTCAAAATTTTAAACTTGTCCAAACAGGCTGTAACTCGGTGGCTGTATTCTGCAGACACATTGGTTCATTCTGTGTAATTTTGAAGCGAATCGGAGAAAAAAAATTTTCGAGCTGAAAAAAAACGACAAGGGATACGTACCCCTTGTCGTTTTTTCCAAATTTGGCCTAAAAATGACATTTTTTCAAAATGATTAATACTTGCTGGAGAGACGTAACAGAGTGCCTAGAACACATTTGTAGTAATTTAAGTCGCCTATCTTTCCAACTTTTTAAGAAAATCAATATTTTATGAAAAAATATAGCTAAAATTTCAAAATTTTAAACTTGTCCAAACAGGCTGTAACTCGGTGGCTGTATTCTGCAGACACATTGGTTCATTCTGTGTAATTTTGAAGCGAATCGGAAAAAAAAACGACAAGGGGTACCCCTTGTCGTTTTTTCCAAATTTGGCCTAAAAATTTCATTTTTTCAAAATGATTAATACTTGCTGGAGAGACGTAACAGAGTGCCTAGAACACATTTGTAGTAATTTAAGTCGCCTATCTTTCCAACTTTTTAAGAAAATCAATATTTTATGAAAAAATATAGCTAAAATTTCTAAATTTTAAACTTGTCCAAACAGGCTGTAACTCGGTGGCTGTATTCTGCAGACACATTGGTTCATTCTGGGTAATTTTGAATCGAATCGGAGAAAATTTTTTTTCGAGGTAAAAAAAAACGACAAGGGGGTACCCCTTGTCGTTTTTTCCAAATTTGGCCTAAAAATGACATTTTTTCAAAATGATTAATACTTGCTGGAGAGACGTAACAGAGTGCCTAGAACACATTTGTAGTAGTTTAAGTCGCCTATCTTTCCAACTTTTTAAGAAAATCAATATTTTATGAAAACAATATAGCTAAAATTTCAAAATTTTAAACTTGTCCAAACAGGCTGTAACTCGGTGGCTGTATTCTGGAGACACATTGGTTCATTCTGTGTAATTTTGAATCGAATCGGAGACCATTTTTTTTTCGAGGTGAAAAAAAACGACAAGGGGTACGCACCCCTTGTCGTTTTTTCCAAATTTGGCCTAAAAATGACATTTTTTCAAAATGATTAATACTTGCTGGAGAGACGTAACAGAGTGCCTAGAACACATTTGTAGTAATTTAAGTCGCCTATCTTTCCAACTTTTTAAGAAAATCAATATTTTATGAAAACAATATAGCTAAAATTTCAACATTTTAAACTTGTCCAAACAGGCTGTAACTCGGTGGCTGTATTCTGCAGACACATTGGTTCATTCTGTGTAAATTTGAAGCGAATCGGAGACCATTTTTTTTCGAGGTGAAAAAAAACGACAAAGGGTACCCCTTGTCGTTTTTTCCAAATTTGGCCTAAAAATGACATTTTTTCAAAATGATTAATACTTGCTGGAGAGACGTAACAGAGTGCCTAGAACACATTTGTAGTAATTTAAGTCGCCTATCTTTCCAACTTTTTAAGAAAATCAATATTTTATGAAAACAATATAGCTAAAATTTCAATATTTTAAACTTGTCCAAACAGGCTGTAACTCGGTGGCTGTATTCTGCAGACACATTGGTTCATTCTGTGTAATTTTGAAGCGAATCGGAGACAATTTCTTTTTTCAAATTTGGCCTAAAAATCGAATTTTTAACAAATACCTTATACTTGTTTGAGACACAAAATACATTGCCTGGGTCTCATTTTTGTTAATTTGAGTAGGCTATCTTTCCAACTTTTTAAGAAAATCAATATTTTATGAAAAATATGGGTGAAATAATGAAATTAAAAACTTGCCCAAATAGACTACAACTCAGCGTCTGTATTTTGCAGACCGAGTAGTTCATTCTGTGAAATTTAGAAGAGAATTGGAGACAACTTTTTTTCGAGGTGGGGGAAGGGGCACCCCTTGTGTGTTTTTTTCTCCAAATTTGGCTTAAAAATCGAATTAAAAAAAAAAGCCTTATACTTGAAAACGGCACCGCTGGATTCGATTGATATTTACTATAAAAATAAAATAAAAATAATTAAATTTATTGTAAAAAAGTGCGGAGAGTTAGTCAGAGTGTCGACCAGGTATTCGGATGACTCAAAGTCCGAGACACCCCGGCATGGTGATCATCATAGCACCCTTCTGGGAGGTCGCTACCCTCCCGGTCCCTCCTTTTCTCCCCCGTCCGTACATTTCCTCCACGCTCTAACCTTCAGGGGAGAGACATGGCGGTCCCCAAGCCATTGCCGCAGCCAGCAGCTGCCATGTCTCTGTGTGTCAGGAGCAGGATTCGAACCCGGACGTACCAGCCTGGAACTACCGCAATTGACAGCCCAGTGGACTAACGGCTTGCGCCATTTATCCTGTTGGTATTTGAGTTGAATTTTAAACTACTTAAATAAATCATAATTGCGTAGTCATTTAAAATTTGGTGACGCCACTGGGATTCGAACCCGGCTCGCCTGCACTGAAACCCAGCGCCTGTGGCTTGCGCCACCAATCCCTGTTGGTAGTTTGAAAGGAATTTTAAACCATTTAAATAATCGTGATTGCGTAACCATTTAAAATTTAAAATAATGGCGCCACTGGAATTCGAACTCAGATCACCTGCACTGAAAGTTAGGTCCTGTGGCTTTGCGCCACCAATCCCTGTTAATAGTTTGAGAGGAATTTAAACCATTTAAATTATTGTGATTGCGTAACCATTAAAATGTTTAAAAAGTATCGCCATTTATCCTGTTGGTATCTGAGTTGAATTTAAACTACTCAAATAAATCGTTATTGCGTAGTCATTTAAAATTTAGTTTTCTAAATTGTAGTTTTCTCACCAAAATCGGACGGAAATCTTAAGGGCATTAGCCTGAAAATGTTTTTCCACCAAAACCACTAGGGGTAAGTCTTGTTGTTTGTTATCACCAAAATCACGAGTAAGTCTTGTATTTTTTTATCACCAAAATCACAAGGGACAAATTTCAAGGAAATCCTGCTAGATTGGTCATCAAACCTTGAAGTTTGTTATTACCAAAATCACTCAGGGTAAGTCTTGTAGTATGTTGTCACCAAAATCACTAGGGGTATTTCTTGTATTCTTATCACCAAAATCTCAAGGGGAATCCCTCAAGAAAATCGTAAGGGCCTGGTAGATTTGTCATCCAAGTTACTAGGGGTACGTCTTGTAGTTTGTTATCACCAAAATCACTAGGGGTAAGTCTTGTAGTTTTTACCCCCATAATCACTATGGGTATTCCTTAATTGTAGTTTGTTATCACCAAAATCACTAGGGGTATTTCTTGTATTTTTTTATCACCAAAATCACTAGGGGTAAGTCTTAAATCAAAGGAGAACATTAATAATGCACTTGGAATATGGAAAAATTTAAGCAAATTAGTTGTAATTTTATTGCAATATTACACTGTCAATCATAATTTAAATTTAGTTCTTTAAAATAGAAAATTTACAACAATTAATATAACATGGTTTTGTTTAAATTACATATATATGTAATGACAACTTTGGTTAACCTCTGAGGAAAGAACAAATCTTATTTCCATGACCGTAAAATAAATGTGTTATTATGGTTGAATGTTTTATAAACTTATTAAAATAAAATAAAAACATTATTTTATTATTTGTATTATATCACTCAACATACATGTATATTAGGTTTTTTCTTGATTTCATTAAATGTTTTTGTTGTTCTTGTTAAATTAAGGTTAGGTATTATTTATTATTACATATTTTGATTAAGATTTTTATTTGCCTTTAGTTTCTTTTGCATAAATATTACAATTTACTATTTTGTTTTATTTTGTTTAGTTGATGGGTTATTTTTTAGGGTTATTTCATCAAAATATTTATTTATAATTTATTTTATTATTTATATTTTTTATTATATTATAATTTCAGTTAAGTTTCAATGCTCACTGGTGTTTACAGTTTTTACTAGACTTAGTTTTATTGTTAATTTTAGCTTTAATCAAGGTTATAATTATTTAATTGATTTATTTGATTCATAGCTTATTATATTTTTTTAATTACCTTTCTTTTTTAAAGTTTAGTTTTAATGCTGAATTTTTTTTTTTTTAAGTTTAAGGTCTACACATTTCCATGGTTATTCTTGTGTTGTGTCCTTTGAAATTAAGATACTTTATGTTGTTTTAGTTTATTTAATTTACACAAATGTATAAAATATAATGTAATGTTGGTTTTAATCATGTTTAAAACAAATTAGCCATTTATAAATATTTAATTTAATTTATGAATATTTAATTATATTTAACTTAATTTTATATTCCTTTACTCTGGTGCTCTTTATTTCATTTTAAAAACAAATGTCTGACACACAGCTCTCTAAAACTGGTCATGAGAATAAATATTTTCTTTCCTCAGAAAAAAAAATTAACTTGACACCTTGACTTTCCCCAATTTAAAATTATACCACTCAATTCGGTTGAAACTAGCTGTTAAACTTTTTAGATAAAATTTGTAGCTTTGCATGGTGAAAACAATAAGTAAAGACCATTTGCGGTGATACCATGTGAAATTCTCAAATAGAGTAGTAATTAGTTCTGGATGTTACAACTCAACATTTCGTTAAACCCCTTGTTTAAAATTTCTAATTGGCAAATGCTATTTCCTTTTAGTGACTTAAATCTTGTGGGTGAATAATACCTGTATATTGCATTTTGTGGCAATGCTAAATCCAGTCTTATAAGGTAAATAATACACAGAAGTAATGAGATTTAAAGCAATTTTGAAATGTAATTCAGTACACAATAGAGGGCGCTTTCTATTAGCAACCCATAGAATATTTTGCAATTATACACAATGCATCTTGGTCTCGCTAGCAATCATCATTCATATTTCCCTGAACATTAGTGTGTAGTTTGTAAACGAGCAACCTATGTAGTTGCATTAACTATCAAACAGAAGAAAATCATGTCTCACTGAGTTTTGATCATTAGCTAGACCATCATGCATTACAAAAAAAAATCAGCTTGTTCTTGCTCACTGTCGTATTTGCGGAGAAATCTACACATGATAATCATTATATTCGCACAGGCCTCGATCTTAACTGCGGCCACTGCTGTGGTGCCCCTCCGAGTTGGCCGTAATGCCCCTTTTGGTTGGCCTTGAAATTTTGATGCAGCCAATGCCAAAGTGGCCGTGCCCTCTCAATCCGTAATGTTGATGCCTATTCTTAGCACTTTTCTCTAGTACATATTTAACACACAATTTCCTAAAACAGGAGTGTGATTGGGCAGTTTTGAAAATCCATGTAAATTTTGGTTAGATTTGAGGCCGCTGTTGTGAACAGCGCTGGGGTGAAATCTACAGTTCTGAGCGTTTGCTTTGCTTTCCTTTATTGTTTAAATCTTTAAAATCCGGAGGATCACAACATTGCGATTTGTGAAAATCGGAGAAAAAATTTAAAAAAATAAAAAATAAAAAATAAATAAATAAATAAATAAAAATATTTAAAAAATCGGAAAAATCCTGCTAAAAACATACAAATTTCCCTTACCTTACAGATCAACAACAAACAACAATTCAAATTACACTCACAGGTTCTAAACAAAACTTCTAAGGACAGCATGGAATAGCGGGTACAAAGTGATTTCATGTATAGACATATTTCACATCAACGGTCATCTTGTTTATCTTATATACAAATCCATGGACCAAACCGAGGCTGGAAGGAAATAGTCTGGTACCCCTTATGCATTGTGAATCAGTGCCAGGATTGCACTAATGTGCAGGGAATCAGACAAAGATGGCCGTTGCATGATATAAACGGGTGCACCCCACAAACAGCGATAAATTCATGCGCCGAGTTTATATTTATCATAATTTGTATGTCCTAAAACTTTTCTGAAAACACAAAGATTTGAGGCCCATTCATTTGAGGGATTGTAAAAATGGTCACAATATCATAACCTGGGGTTCCTTGACTTCCAACTTGGAGTATATTGGATACACACTAGGCCCTGATAAAGTGGTCCTAATTTGATTTCAAGCATAAGGCCTTTTTCCCAAAATGGCTGCTTTTCAGTGTGGTCGTTTTCACTAGAGGGTGGTTTCCAATGGGATGATGGGCTGGACTATCTGAAATATCCACAGTAACTTAAGAAAATTAAAAAAAAAAATATTTTTTAGATATCACTAAATATTTTTTTCTTTTGGTTTTAAATATTGTAGGATTTTTGAATATTTTGTATTTAGCACTGGTTACTATGGGAGTTTATTTAGTGGGGTACACCCAAAATGTCTATTGAAATGATTGTGGTACAAGCAGGTCTCGGTAAAATATCCAAAGACAATGATAGGGACAGTTTTGGAAGGATGAGAGTTGCTGAGAGGATGAGTACAGGTGGATAGATGGGGAAAATGTATATTTAACATGAGGTGGGAATAGGTGGGGTAGGGATAATCATAAGATATAAAGTTAATGTGGAGATTGGGGTAGGAGGGGTTTAGGGGGAGGGTCCATAAGAAAATGGAAGAATAATATGTGACCGGCTCCACGAAAATGGGTATTATGAGACAAAATTTACAAATTTAGTTACATACATAGCTGAATTGGTTACATTATAAACTTTAATTTGGTGTAGGTTTGAACCCTGTGGCATTTTGCATTCTGGAGATATACTGATTTTTGCATATTCATATTGTACAAATTAACGGAAGTGCCTTCAGAGATACGGCCCTTTAAACACAGCAAGTGGAAAAAGAAATGAGCTAAGAAGAAACTCTCTTGAATGCCCATACCAACAGTTATGTTCCTTTTGAGCTCCTTTAGGAATGCTTGTGCAATATAAATTTGAATTATCAAGCATCTTGAAGTATTTTTTCAAATATTTTTGCTAATTTGCATAATGTGTAAAATTTAAACTTTTGTTTTTTCATCTTTACTCATCAATAATAATATTTCTGTAAATAAATTATGAATGTATTGATATGATAGAAGCCAATAAACCAACAACAAAAAATCACGATAACAAAAAATCACGTTGTGAATTTTTTTTCACCCTCTCCACATAGAACAGCCCTTTACGGGTAATAGCATAGCGTCCCTTAATACCCTTTTTCGCAGAGCGGGTCACATATGGGAACTGGGGTGGAAGGATTTGGAGAAGTGGTTAATTAGAATATGGTATTCCACATGAGGATTGGGATAGGACAAGGAGGGATTTGTGGGAAGGAGCAATTTGAAGATGGAAGATTAATGTGAGGAATGGGATGGGTTGGAAGGAATTTGGGCAGGAATGTAGTGAGCGGGGGAGGGGGGGGGCGTTGCGACACCCCTAATCATTTTTCTCAGTCGGTATTTAGAGCCTCAGTCGGCAAATGAAGCATCAACGGTACTAAAAGAAGCGTTGGTCCAGAATAAATTTGCAGTCGGCAAACCTAGAGCTATGGGTTTGCCGACTGCAAATGTATTGTGTTCTTGAGTTCTTTCGGGTACACCATGTTGAGCTCTCTTTTGGGGAAAAAGTGATGGCTCTGAAAAGAGTCGGTTGGTTTGTTGTCAACGTTGTGTATTTTGTTTCTAAGCACTGAAGATTTGCCAAGTTGTTTGTTATCAGTTGTTTCTTACTTTGTAATACATTGTATTTTACTCACAGAAAGAGCTGCGGTTTCAGGTGTCCCTGGATTTGGGGTACATTAGTTCATTAATTTGGGTCTGGGGTGGGATGGGGAGAATTCAGAAGCTGATAGGTCACTAGAACGGGGAGAAAGTACTAAGATTGTAAAGTTGAGAAAGATGGGAATTATGGATAAGGTTAGTACACAAGGTAAAATTGTGAAGGTTTGGCTGGAGAGGTCACAAGTTCATGAATGAAGAACGGGAGACAATAGCAGATTGGAGATGATCGCAGTGGGAAAAGTGCTTTACAGAAAAGATTAGTAATGTATGCAAAACTAAGGTGATATATTTGTTCAGTACTACAGGAAAAAAACAACTTTGTCAACATCAAACAAAATACAATTTCAGTACTGACATGGTTAGGGGACTTTTACGTGTACAATACATAATGGCCTTGGATTTAACATGCAAACCTGGTTGAAAATGTTAAACCTTTCCTTTGATTTGAATTGTCTTGACATTATACTGTATAACTTGCATCATATAAACCTGGTTGAAAATGTTAAACATTACACTAGTCTTAAGTTTATATCGCTTGTTATGCACCATGTAAACATAGTTGAAAATATTAAACCATAAACTTTTGATATTAAGGCTTTTTAACTAGCTTGCACCATATAAACTGGTTGATTAAACCTTCAACTTGGATTAAATGACATTCAGCTTCTAATTTACATGCACTGTGTAAACCTGGTTGAAAATGTTAAATCTTTTATTGTCTTGAGCTTATAGGCTTCTTATATACACCCGTGTATCATATATTAACCTGGTTGAAATTTCGAATCTTCTACTTGGATTATATAAACCTGGTTGAAAACATTAAACCTTCAACTTGTTCTTTCGTGTATATAACTATAACTATCATAATTAACCCTAACTCCCTAGGCCCAATTGCGTACACAACCTGAATCCTCCAAAATCCTTCAGTAAAGCAAGCACATGACATGTATGCACACATGTGTTTCTAATCTGTGATACATGTACATGGCCAGGGACCCTCCCTGCATGCATGGAGCAATAAACAGTGTCCACTGACCCAAGCACTGACCTTGCAATCACTACAACAAACATGGATATACATGTACCATGGTAAGGCAAGTATGCCTAATAACCTGAATCCTCCAAAATCCTTCACTTTATAGCAAAGAGCATGTAGCATGTAACCTCAATCCTTCAAAATCCTTCACTTTAGCAAAGAGGATTTTGGAGGATTTGGGAAGGTTAGGGTTACCCTGTTGAGAAATGTTAAACCTTCAACATGGACTGTCCAGACATACTGTACATGTACAAAGCTTACATACAATTGTATCCATTACTTTCACATCATAAACCCAGTTGAAAACATTAAACCTTCAACATGGATTGTTCTTACATTATGTACATTGTATAACTTGCATATTATTAACCTGATCAGAAATGTTAAACCTTCAATCTGGACTGCCTTAACATATAAAGCTTACGTATATATCTGTAACTTTCACATCATAAACTGAGTTTAAAAATGTTACAACCATCAACTTTGATTGTATTAATGCACAAATAATACTGCAATTCAATTTAGGCCACAAAAAAAAGTCTCCGGTTTCTGGTCATTGGTCGGCTTCAAAATCGGTGCGGTGATGCTTTTTTCTTTTTTTTTGTTGCCAACCAGTGAAAAACGTCATACATGTATACACGGTTACTGGAACCAGACCAACTTTCCCATACACAAAGTATGGTGGCTAAGAAAGGCCTCACAAATCGGGCAAACGTTCATACCCCTATGTGAAAAAGTCATTTAAAACACGGCACGGCAGAATTCCAAGCAATCCAGCAATTTTGCTTTCAACTGGACATCATTTCATTGCACACACAAAATTGAAAATTGAAAATTAAAAATGCCGACCGCACGACGCACAGAGACCAGAAACCGGAGACAATATTTTTGGCCAAAGATTTAAACTTAAGGTACAGCCCAGTGCAAATCGTTGTTACATGAGACATCGATATTAAGCATTAATATTATAACTTGAATCTGCAAGGAAAGATAACATGAGTCATCCAGTCATACATTTATGATAATGACAGATTTCAAACCTGTAGGCTTGATGTCTTATTAATTTACCGTGCAATACAAACCAACTCACACCGTCTTGGCAAACACTAAGGCAAATTCCTTCATGTGTTATTTTTATGAGTCACACAAATGTCTTTCAAAATCAGGCTTCCTATTAAAGGGAAGGTACAGCATTGGTAAAATGTCTATAAATGCATTCACTCTTTATAAGCAGGGATGATATTGTGAGAAAATGAAAAGGTAGGAAAACGGTTTGCCGTTATCATTGGCCATGTACACTCACTGGCCATAAGTATTGCAACACACACCTGTGTGACAATAATTTATTTTATTTTATTTACACTACTTAAGACTTCTTGAAAGTGCCTGTGTTTTGAAGTCAATGTTCTTTTTTACTGTTCTTGCTCAGAAATTATGTAATACACGATCGATGAAATCAGATTAAATGATCATCTCACCTGCTACTGTAAAGTGCTCAGTTTTGAGCATGTTGCAATACTTTTGGTCAGTGAGTGTACTAGCTCATAGCGGTTTACCTCTATAGCCATGTATAGCAAGGAAACTGTTTTTTATCTTGGTATTTACAATAAAATGATACACAAGGAAAGTTTCCATGGTCTGAAGTTAGTAGGTTTCATGGTAGGATTTTCAAAATCAAAAGGTAGGATTTCCTAACAAAAGTATGAAGAATATCATGCCTGATAAGAATCAAGAGATATGTATACTACTCAAAACAATTTAGGGAACACCGGAATAATCTCAGTTAAAGCAAGATCATTTATGTCAGATAAACACAATGTTTCACAGAATTGATGAGAAACAACTGCACAATGAAACCGATGATAAAGGATGCATGTAGTGATTACACATTTCATGACATGACTACTGAAAGAGAGAGGGGGTTGCAAATGAAAATCCCGGTTCATGGAACATTTCAAACCTATTTGATGTTAAAAATCCGGTGTTCCCTAAATTGTTTTGAGTAGTATACATTTCACTTAATTTTTCATGTTTATTTAATGGCAAAGAACCATCACAAACTTCACATCAAGTGAACTGTGTGATTGTAAACGCTCCCTTTAAGGGGCAATATCGTCACGATCAACTGGGCATGGAATCGGAGAGCAAGTTTTAGATTAACACAGTGACTGAAAATAATACCTAACATGATACGGTCATATTGAGCCAGTAAATTCCATGCCCTGTTATAAGTCTAATCTGATCGTGATGATATTGTCCCTGTAAGTAACATCGGTAACCAAAACTGCTTCTATGAGTATGCTTACTCTCTTTGAATCAAGATATACACACAAGGTACAACATTGGTGATGTTGGCAAAACTGCTTCTATGAGTATGCTTACTCTCTTTGAATCAAGATATACATACAAGGTACATCATTGGTGATGTTGGCTAAACTGCTTCTATGAGTATGCTTACTCTCTTTGAATCAAGATATACATACAAGGTACATCATTGGTAATGTTGGCTAAACTGCTTCTATGAGTACTCTCTTTGAATCAAGATTTACATAACAACATTGGTAATGTTGGCAATACTGCTTCTATGAGTACGCTTACTCTCTTTGAATCAAGATATACACACAAGGTACAACATTGGTGATGTTGGCAAAACTGCTTCTATGAGTATGCTTACTCTCTTTGAATCAAGATATACATACAAGGTACATCATTGGTAATGTTGGCCAAACTGCTTCTATGAGTATGCTTACTCTCTTTGAATCAAGATATACATACAAGGTACAGCATTGGTAATGTTGACAAAACTGCTTCTATGAGTATGCTTACTCCCTTTGAATCAAGATATACATACAAGGTACATCATTGGTAATGTTGACAAAACTGCTTCTACGAGTATGCTTACTCTCTTTGAATCAAGATATACATACAAGGTACATCATTGGTAATGTTGGCAAAACTGCTTCTACGAGTACGCTTACTCTCTTTAAATCAAGATATAGGCCTACATACAAGGTACATCATTGGTAATGTTGGCAAAACTGCTTCTATGAGTATGCTTACTCTCTTTAAATCAAGATATACATACAAGGTACATCATTGGTAATGTTGGCAAAACTGCTTCTATGAGTACGCTTACTCTCTTTGAATCAATATATACATTTAACAAGCAACCTGTGAAAGTTTAAGCTGATTAAATTGTGTCATTAATTAACCCTAACTCCCTAGGCCCACTTGCTTACACATAACCTGAATCCTTCCTAACTCCCTAGGCCCTCTTGCTTACACATAACCTGAATCCTTCCTAACTCCCTAGGCCCTCTTGCTTACACATAACCTGAATCCTTCCTAACTCCCTAGGCCCTCTTGCTTACACATAACCTGAATCCTTCCTAACTCCCTAGGCCCTCTTGCTTACACACATAACCTGAATCCTTCCTAACTCCCTAGGCCCTCTTGCTTACACATAACCTGAATCCTTCCTAACTCCCTGGGCCCTCTTGCTTACACATAACCTGAATCCTTCCTAACTCCCTAGGCCCATTAATTGCTTACACATAACCTGAATCCTTCCTAACTCCCTAGGCCCATTTGCTTACACATAACCTGAATCCTCCAAAATCCTTTTGTAGTAAAGCAAGCGCATGACATGCATGGAGCAATAAACAGTGTCCACTGACCCAAGCACTGACCTTGCAATCACTACAACAAACATGGATGTACTAATAAGTATGCCTATTCCTCAATCCTCCAAAATCCTTCACTTTAGCAAAGAGGATTTTGGAGGATTTGGGAAGGTTAGAGTTAATGAGAAAATTTTGAAAATGAATTCAGTATGAAGTTGTATCATTTCTAGTGGAATCTAGTAAAGAGCATTCTTTTCTAAATTTTAACTTTTTCACTTTTCTTAAAAGTAACGGCACCTTGGACAAAGCTATTCCTAGGGAAGATTGATTGATATCATCATCAGCTTGAGCCCAAGTTAGTTTGACGTTAGTTTGACGTTAAAATTTAACCATTTGGTTATTTACCAATCCTATAACTTACCTTTAAATAATGCAATGTGAAATCAACTTAAAGGGAAGGTACAATATTGCAGGAGTGTGACATGACAAAAGTAAAAAATCCTGAAAAATGGGTAGCAGGCCTGGGTCTCCCTTTGGTCTAGAGGACAAAGCCCCATGAACCTCCTGTGGGTAGCGGGTCTGGGTCTCCCTTTGGTCTAGAGGACAAAGCCCCATGAACCTCCTGTGGGTAGCGGGTCTGGGTCTCCCTTTGGTCTAGAGGACAAAGCCCCGTGAACCTCCTGTGGGTAGCGGGCCTGGGTCTCCCTTGGTCTAGAGGACAAAGCCCCATGAACCTCCTGTGGGTAAGTGGGTCTGGGTCTCCCTTTGTCGAGAGGACAAAGCCCCTGAACCTCCTGTGGGTAAGTGGGCCTGGGTCTCTTTGGTCTAGAGGACAAAGCCCCTGAACCTCTTGTGGGTAGCGGGCCTGGGTCTCCCTCTGGTCTAGAGGACAAATCCCTGAACCTCCTGGATGTTTAATTTTGTAGGATTTACAGACTCTCTACATAACCACAAACAAGAAACTAGAGGTTTGGACACAATACAGGCTACTTCTTTCTTTCCTTGGTGGCTACTTCTCTTTCAAGAAAATTTTTAGGCAAAGGGAGATTTGTAAAAAAAATCCTGAAATCACGAAAAATTGTACGAAATGAACACTGGTAATGAACATATCAAATTATCAAATTATTATCCAAAAACCCGAACCCATGAAAAAACATTTTCTCCAAAACATTATCAGCTATTGTGATGAAATTTGTACAAGTTAGTTTAATGATATATTTCTTGAAACCTAGAGGGTTGAAATTAACGTATATTATCAATGCCAATATTGTACCTTCTCTTTAAAGATGGACTTCAACGAGAGCTCGTACACTAAATCGTCTCCTGAGTCTTGTTTATGTTGTGTTTAGTTATTATTTCATTATCAGTACGATGGTTTTATTCCCCGTTATTTTGTTTAATTTTGATTGTAAAAAATAGCCCCCCTTCTTAGATTTCTGAGCGAGTGGTTTTTTCTCGCCGTTGGCTGCGCGCTTTCATGGTTCCCAGCAAAGGCCCATAGAAATACAATACGAAATGAACGGTGAAATACCAGCGGCCACGTAAACCAGCGTAAGTGTGACGTACTATCTGGGGCATAAATAAAGGAAGCCGTTTTTGTCTTTGTGTTTGGCAATGGGGATGTTACTTGCTCGAAGCTGATACACATGATTTTTTCCCCGTTTTGACGATTTTGTGTAAGACGGCATAATGCCTAGCACATGTGCTGTTGGTGGATGTACAAGAAGTGCCACCAAGAATCCAGAGGTTAGTTTTTTCCGATTTCCGCGGAATCCGCCGTCTTCTCCAGCTTGCTGAACCCCGGCCCCGCGCTGCTGTCCTGCCACTGCCGCAAGTGGCTCAAACCGGTACGGTTCAGCACCACGAACCTCAACATCCTCACCGCTTTCGTCCCCCTCTTGCTCGTCGGGAGAGCTCCCCTCATCGCTAGAATCGATGTCACTTTCATCCGAAGTACTCGAAGGAAATACTTCCTCCTCATCAATGCTGTGATCCTCCCAGGATCCGCTATTATCCGACATTTTTATCTCAGGCTTGCTTTCGTTTCGTACACGTCGCTTTTTAATGCACTTTGCTGGGGAACACTCATGACATGTGGGCATAAGCAGCGAATGCCAGTCCTTGATTGTACGTCACAACTACGATATGAATTATTCATGAGGTCGGGCTTTTATGAAACACGACTTTTCTAGATAGTGAAATGCTGATCAAAATGATTTTTTTTTTACATTAAGAAATTACTTTATTTGAATTTTAATCATATAGAAGTAATCATTACACACTTCTTGTAAGCCTAACAGCATCAAAACACTGTAATATATTCCGTTGACGTCCATCTTTAAGGGACAAGGGCCAAAGTCATGGTACAGCCAAGCCTTTGAGAAGCCCGGCCAGACCCAGGCTTTTCCCCTGCCTACTGGCCTATATAATGAGCTCTGCTTGGCTGGGCTAGGCCCTCCAGAAGCCCAGGTTATGTTGATTGGCAGGTACTGTATTGTTACAAGATTAGGACTCACAAAAGACAGATTAGGAGGCCAGGTAGCCTGGGCCTGGCCATGCTTCTCAAAGGCTTGGTTGTACCATGATTTTTGGCCCTCCTCCCTAAACAAGAATAGTCCCTTGTGCATGTTGGATGATGCATACATGTGCTATAAGGTGTGGCAAAAAAAAGTTATCTAGTTTACCCAATAAAGTGAACAAATGTGAAGAAAGGAGAGCCTGTTGGATGCACTACTAGGGTCCGTGTGAGTTCTCCAGTTAATGCATATTTGAACGCGCATTTAGTATTACGCTCTATGCAGACAGACAGACAGACAGACACACAGACCGACACACAGACAGACAGCCCGACAGACAGCCCGACAGACAGACAGACAGACAGACAGACAGACAGACAGACAGACAGATGTATAGATAGATGTATAGATAGATAGATGTATAGATAGATGTATAGATAGATAGATGTATAGATGTATAGATGTATAGATGTATAGATGTATAGATGTATAGATAGATGTGTAGATGTATAGATGTATAGATGTATAGATGTATATATATATAGATGTATATATATATAGATGTATATATATATAGATGTATATATATATAGATGTATATATATATATAGATGTATATATATATATATAGATGTATATATATAGATGTATATATATATAGATGTATATATATATAGATGTATATATATATAGATAGATGTATATATATATAGATAGATGTATATATATATATATAGATAGATGTATATATATAGATAGATGTATATATATATATAGATAGATGTATATATATATAGATAGAGAATGAATGTATTTATATATATAGATAGCGTATGTATATATAGATAGATAGCGTATGTATGTATGTATAGATAGATAGCGTATGTATGTATGTATAGATAGATAGATATATATATATATATACATAGATAGATGTATATATATAGATAGATAGATGTATATATATAGATAGATAGATGTATATATATATATAGATAGATGTATATGTATAGATAGATAGATAGCGTATGTATGTATGTATAGATAGATAGCGTATGTATGTATAGATAGATAGATAGATAGATAGATATATATATATATATATATATATATATATATATATATATATATATATATATATATATACAGGTGTCCCCATAAAAGTATACCGAGATAAAAATTACTGTAATGGCAAAACTACTTTATATATGGGAAAGAGAAATATCTCTAGAAAGGGCAGAATGTCCTTTGCAATGGTATACAGCTTGTGATGTTATTGACACAGATGAGTGAACAAATTAGACAGATGTTAAGGGTACTGAAAGCAGGACTGTGACAAGTTTGCATATTTGAATAAAAAGGTCCAAAAACATTTTAAAATACCTGCACATTAAACTTTGAGGTAAGTAGCGAAAACAAAGCAGATTACATTGTTTTAGGTACAATCCTTGTTTTCAAGAATGTGTTGAAAAAACAAAGGCATTTGGTATTCTGCACACTTGCATGGTTGAGATTTGTTATTAAAATATGCAAACTTGTCACAGTCCTGCTTTCAGTACCCTTAACATCTGTCTAGTTTGTTCACTCATCTGTGTCAATAACATCACAAGCTGTATACCATTGCAAAGAGGACATTCTGCCCTTTCTAGAGATATATTTCTCTTTCCCATATATAAAGTAGTTTTGCCATTACAGTAATTTTTATCTCGGTATACTTTTTATGGGGACACCCTGTATATATATATGGATAATTGTTGTGAACTTGACAGGGTATAAGGGGAATTTAACCTGAGAGTAAGTTTTGTAAAGATGTCTTTCATCGATGTGTATTGCATAATGTGGTTAGATTTCATCAAATCTTGTTAATTGATTAGTTTTCATCATTTGATATGTTATACACAAGTTAAAGATGCATATTTTTTGAGTTTTTAACCTAGTTTTTTCACAACTCGACTGTGAGCAGCGCGCCCCACACAGTGAAACTGACAGGACTTCATTATTCATTATTCGAAATATCCACAAGTAGTGCCGAACAATATAAACAAAATTAAGAAATTATTTGACACTGCTGTCATTACGAAATACGTTTTTAAATACCGACAATTTCTGAATTTATAAAATTAATTTAAAGACATTGTTATGCTTCACTACTTTACCAACAAAAGGGGGCGCACTCCACCCCTTGCCTACGCTCATGGTTTATATAAACCATTTAAAAGCGACCTTGATCGGTGATATGACATACCGTTCAATGATCATGCGTGTATGGGATGTCTCAGTTGTGGACGATGTTATTCAACCCATCGCTGTGAGTTTCGTTCAGTGCTGAGAACCATACGAGGTAGGCTAAGCGTTAATTCTTCATCAAAATTATATTTATAAACACTGAAGAATTTAAGATTGAAACTGTTGTTTTTTCTTCAAAGCTTTCCAGTTATTATAGTAGTGTCAGAAACGTCAGATAAATTGTGTTATCTACGTTAGTTTCAGAGCAAAAGTAATTACTTTTTCCTAGATTAGTGTAGTGGGTTAATAGGTAAAACTTGTAGCTTTGCATGGTGAGGATGATAAGTAAGACTAATTGCGGTGACACCATGTGGAATCTCAATTGAGTAGTAATTAGTTCGGAAAAGAACTGGAGGTACAACTCGACGTTTCGATCAGTGTGCTCTGATCGTCCTCAGGAGAATGCCGGACTCTGGGGAATGCTGCTGCTTAAGTAGGCTGCTGGAGGATTACGCGAAGAGAGTGGGTTAATATTTTTAGTAAACAAAAATTCAACATTTGAACTGTTTTTTCCCACCATGATATTTATTCCCTATATGTCTCATCTCTCGTGAAGTTGAAATGCCGTCGTTATCCTCCCCCTAATGACCGACTTTCTCGCAAAATGCCATGCTTATGGTCACTATATATATATAAGCCTTATCGGAATTGTGCGTGCAATGAATTATGGGAGTTGGGTTTTGGAAAAAAGTTATAACGATACTTTGTCGACTCCCCTATACGTCTTAAGAACGTAATAATACAACGTAATAAACACGTTGTTGCAACGTTAAAGACACGTTTGCAGTGACCTTATGACCACTTAAAAAACTTTATTATAACGTTGCCACAATGTGCATTTTTGGTTGTGATAACGTTGTCCAAACTTGTAGCAACGATACTTAATTGTCGACTCCCCTATATGTCCTAAGAACGTAATGATGCAACGTAATATAAACGTTGTTTCAACGTTAAATACACGTTTCCAGTGACCTTATGACCACTTATAAAAACGTTATTACAACGTTGCCACAACGTGCATTTTTGGTTGTGATAACGCTGTCCAAATAACGTTGTTGCAACCATACTTTGTCGACTCCCCTATACATCTTAAGAACGTAATGATGCAACGTAATAAACACGTTGTTGCAACGTTAAAGACACGTTTCCAGTGACCTTATGACCACTTATAAAAACGTTATTACAACGTTGCCACAACGTGCATTTTTGGTTGTGATAACGTTGTCCAAATAACATTGTAGCAACGATAATTTGCCGGCTCCCCTATACGTCCTAACAACGTTGAATAAAAGTAATGAAGACGTTGTTGGAACGTTAAAGACTTTTCCAGTGACCTTATGAGCACGTATATAAATTACGTTACTTCTACAGCGAATTGCATTTTTGGTTGTAGTAACAATGTACAAATTACGTTGTAGCAATGTTTCTACAACTTACCAGGTACACGGGCTTTATACACAGGAAACTGAAAATTAAGCATGAAATAATTTATTGTACATATAATGATTTATTGCCCGTAAGTGATCATAGCGGAATGCCCTATATGACGGTCTGTTAAATTGTATTGTGTATCACGTATTATTTTTGTAATTGCAATATGAAATAAATTGTACTGCACTGAATTGAGTTAAACGGAATTGCATTAAATTGAATACAACCTGTTTATGGCTCAAGGGAAGACATAGCGCGAAAAAACAGACGGGTTGAGGCAACGAATCTTCCGGGTTATGGCTTCCTTTGAACCAAATTGCAGTAGGTAAAGCGTTTTTCAAAAACGACATAAACTTCACATTTAACGCAAAACAGAAAAAACTGCTACGAATTATCCAGGGTATGCAGCTCAAAAAGTAAGCTCCTATTGTGATGGGATACGAAAGATCAACAGTTTGGTTTTAAAAAGCATGTTCTAAATCATCGCTGATTTTCTCATATTTTTACTGTAAAAAGTAATGATTTGGAATACATGTAATACGTTACAATACATGAACTGATACAATTTTAAGACAAATGCCTCAAAGTAAATAATATCTATAAAAGGTCTGACGTTGGATGTTATCAATTGTATACAATATCAGTTTCAAGCTATTCCAAACAATACACACCGTTAAAATTTAGATAAAAAGGAATTGAAAGTGAAATTAGATCTGGTATATTGATCTGTTAATACAAGTGTGATAATGTTTTACTATAATTATACGGACTTACTTTTTTGTTACTCAGTGCCCTCCATATTTGTTAAACCTTTGCCTATTTTCATGAAACTTGGTACGAATGGTACATGTATGTTTGCAAAAGAAACAATAAATAAATTAAAAAAATCGTTTTGATAACATGGCTCTTTGGCTTCAAAAGAAGGATGAATAAAAAACATAAAGACACAGTTTCTGAGTAAAATATAAAATGTAATAATGGATAAAATATATTACAACATAAACACTGAAATGTGTATTTAAACATATAGCATTAGTTTATACCAATGAAAACAATAATAATAATAATAATAATAATAATAATAATAATAATAATGTGTGGATTTATATAGCGCACGTATCCACCAACTAAGTGGTGCTCAAGGCGCATTATATTATTATCCCTGCTCATGAGGCTCATAAGGCTCATAAATCATTCCTGAAACCATCTCAGCTCCCTGGGGAGTATACAGCTCAATTGCTGCCATTTCTAGCGCATATAGAGCAAACCAACTCTGCCTTCACAGGTACCCATTTAACCCCTGGGTGGAGAGAAGCAATTATGATTAAGTGTCTTGCTCAAGGACACAAGTGTCACGGCCGTGATTCGAACCCACATTATGTTGCTAACACCAGTACTTGAATCCGGTAAGCTAGACCGCTCGGCCACGTTTCTCAGCCAAATTCTTTAAATTAGCGTCAATCATTTTTGTGCTAAATTGAATGCTTATCAAAATCACCATTCATTCAATTTCATTTAATCGCACTCTCGGTGTCATACAATGAAACAAAATGGTATCAAATTTAAAAATACCCACAAACAATATAATACATTCAAATTCGCCTGAGCTTTCCGTGGCATATCACCATTTCAAGCCAATCTAGTGGAATTGAATGACGGATTGAATCACTAAAATTAATGATGCAAATTTGAATTTGAATGTATTGTTACGAATCTTACCCTTTGATTTTGATAAATATTAGCACCCTCTATTTCATTTCTTCCACTTCCAATATTTTTCTGACGATGCAATTTCAAGCAGTCTAAGTCCCAGGGTTGTTTTCCCGGACCCTCGATTGTCCGCTATGAATATGCAATCCTAACAAGGACGCTACTTTTGCTCATGCATATCCACCGCCAACGCAATGCATAATGCAACACCAGCGAGAGCCTTGCGTGCGTGCCACACCCTCCCGCCACGTGGCTTGGAGCCGTCCTTTGAACTTAGTCTATTTTCCGAATACTTTCCTCAGAGTCCACCCCTTCATACCGAACACGGTTCGTGGGTGAACCACGGCCAAACAGTCACCGTGACTGACCCGCTCAGTCATTAGCCGTGGCCCGCGTGTATAGTGCTCCCTACCCAAGCACAGCCGCTGTTCCCCTCATGCAGTAATAGCTTAGCATCCAAGCAAATAGCTTGATAGCACCCCAGTAAGCATCGTCCCCTTGAACACGCCCTCCTTTCTAAGTTGTCATTCACTTCACTTTCGTCAAATACCTTTCCTTATATGGAACAAGGACCTGTTGTATACCCTGATTTTGCACACGTTTCTACCCTTAGACGCGGAAGCCAAGCTTCTCATTGGCTAAGACGCTAAACTAGGCTAATGTTTTATTCATTCCTAGGCCCCAGATTTCTATATAATCCCCGAGATTTCCTGATCTCGGCGAAGTGCGATTCCGAATAATATCCCGTATTGCGATCCGATCCATGACAGTGCGATATACCGAACTATTACGGTCCAGAACCTCGTTCGTTGAACCAGTGGTGCAGGGCGTCGATATGACCATTGGTTCGCCTAGCTATGCGGTCTGATACACACTCTGGCCCCGTCCAGACATCCCGTAGCCCTGGTGGTCCCCGTCGTCGAGACCAACCAGCCGACCGTCTCTCGGTATAGCAGTGCCCGTACCGTATACCGAGTGACAAACCGCATGAAGGAACGATGGTCCCCACTGACTGTACCCAATAGTTGGTATTCGTACACCCTATTCGGAACTTAGCACAAGTATATAAGTTTAACTATTGACATGTACCTATACGCTACCACTCCTGTCATACATGTTATTAGTGCCTGTTATTATTGTTAAATAGTGATGTTAATAATAAACCATCCCCATTGATTGAGATTTTCACAACAAAGTTTGTGTCCGACTATTATTTTGTTGACCCACAGTAGTGGGAATGCAACAGTATATTACCACAAGAATGTCTGGATTCTAAATTCAAACCGCGTGGCAACTGGATGAGAAAAATCGCTTTAATACGAACGCACGAAAACGAATTTGAATGCTTATTTGATGAATTTGGCCGGGAAAACCTACTGTACAGACTTTCGACAGGGCATGGAATCGATGTCCTAGTTTAAAATTAACACGGTGACTGAAAATTACTCATTTATGCAGTGACCTTATCATGTGGAGTGCCATGGTTGAGCGGTTTAGTGCATCGGATTTGTGTTCTGGGCGCTGAGTCGTCAGAATGTGGGTTCGAATCCTGTCCGTGACCGTGGTATTTGTGTCCTTGAGCAAGACACTTTACCATAATTGCTTCTATCCACCCAGGAGTAAATGGGTACCTGTGAGGGCAGATTTGGTTGTTGTGTTTGATTAGCCCATGTGCGCCGAAATGGCAGCAATTGAGCTGTATACTCCACAGGGAGCTGAGATGGTTTCTGGAATGATTTATGCGCCTGATGAGCAGGGGTAATAATGTACAGCGCTCCGATACCTTGTTTAAGAGCGCTTTAAAATGCCCGACATTATTATTATTTATTATGTGGGGTATTATGGTAGTAACTGTGTTAATCTAAAACTAGCATTCAGATTCCATGCCCTGTTGATCGTGACGATACTGCCCCTTTAAGTGTACAGCCGATGATGGTATAAATTTTGTTAAGTTTGAATTATGGAAAGGGTACCCTTTCCTTAATAAGACATTAAATTGTGTCTTAAAAACCAACCCAACCCAAGGTTCTTCATTTATTCAATGTTTTTCGATCTAATTAAAGCTTATAGGATGTCCTCTTTACAAAACAGAAATAGAAATTTACATTTAAAACCGATGATGTGTTGCAGAGATTATCCTGATATTAGAAAACTAAATGTTGGTTCTGCCCAATGGGATTTCAACACTTTACGGGCATGTGTAAATTTAGCTATGATCACACAAAACTAGTATGTGATGAGCACGTCAGGATAACAGATACTGTGGCAATGCCATTGGACTAAACACGAGTTTTTTTTGTACAGAATCATATTTTTTTAAAATCAGTTTTAAAAAGAGAACATCCTCAGATTCAATTACATTGACTGCTTATTAAACACACTTTGGAGAAATTAAATGAAGAACACTGTGTTGCGTTTTGTTTAGACACACTGTAGATTAAATACAGAAAATCAAAATGCATTTTAATTTTTTTTTCTCATAAACGAAACAGCATTATAAGTATTTGCGATTTATTGTGACGCTTGTATAGAAGGTTATTGTGGTTATCGGCTCTAAAGCAATCACGCGTGAATGAAAAACAAATAATCGCGATACTATTGAAAATCGCGATTTATGTTTGGCGATCTATCGTGGATGAAATATATCGATGTCGCCCAAGCATAATTATAAGCTCAAATAATCTACTTTTCAAGAAATGGCCATGAAAGGAACCTGTGAAAATTTCACCTGATAAATAGAAGAGTGGCTTAATTGAGTTTCACAATGTTTTAAAATGAGTTTTTAAAACTCAAGGCAAAAATGTGGGCAGTATTTATTCCCACTGTATTTAGGCCTACCTTAATTAAAGAGAGGCGACAACAATGATAATCTAGTTTTCTTTCAATATACCATAAAACTAACATGTGAAAGTGTGTACTACATGTATAACAACAGAAATCATTTTCCCACTTTTTCGTCCTCCGTGGGCTTGATCGGCCGAGGAACCGATGACCACCAGGGGGTTCCGCAAAATAGCCTCTGAAATGATGAGCATAATTTAGCATAATTATAACAAAATGGATATTGCAACTGCTTACCAACATTCAGTATTGATCTATAGCCATGAATGACATGATGATGAATCATATAAAAAATGAACGTTATAACCTAATTGTTGGTAATTTTCAGGTTATTTCATTATGTCGATAACGATTCAGCGGTGTAAATGTATACAGCGTTTTTGTAATTGTATTTTAAGTGGAATTTACCAAATTCATATTTATTGATTTTGGAAAACTGTTCAACTTAATGTTCAACATTAGTTTAAGTACGTCGTACACACACACACACACACACACACACATACAACTCAAGGCTGTGTGTTAGGGAATGTTGTAAAATAAAGATTACAATGATGATCAGCTAATAACTAATCTTGAGGAAGAATATTACAGTAATTTTGCATAGGGAATTGGGCATGACCAAGGGCTTAAGGAGGTTTAACATCTTTGGTAATATGTCTGTAAATGTGACCATACTTCATAAGATTCGGCGTATGTACAGAACCTAACCTGTCAAGGTTTCGGTTTATTTTATTGTACCGTTTTGGAGGAAACAGATATACTTCTGATAATATGCATATGCTTTTTTTATACATGTTGAAATAGATCATCGGCCACTGATTTATTTCAAATTGTACATCCATCTGATAGGATAATCCTTTTTGGCGACCTTTTCTGCCCAATATATAAAGTAACTGCACAACTATAGTTGTATACTGCCATGAATATGATACTGTATGCCTTTAGTTGGTTGTTTTATTCTGGAGATACATATATATTGTATTTTTTATCAAACTTTCAACAGATCTCTAAGTAAATCTGAACAAAACTACACTTGTAAATAAACTTTATTTGGAAACCAACCAAAAGGCAAATAACTAGTTTCCACACTTTGAAAGTTTGATAAAAAATACAATATATATGTATCTCCAGAATAAAACAACCAACTTAAAATAAGATAAAATGCAAAACTTTAAAATTTTCCAACCACTGCTGAAATCTTTTCAATGATCATAAACTTAAGATTTACTCATAACTTAATCGATCCCAAAATCTCAAGACAAAATGCACAATGAGGATATATATATTTTATATAATGCAAATAATAGGTAATTAAAAGAAAGACTCACCAGAATTATTGAGCAGTATGAGTGTATGGGAGAAAGCAGCTGTCCGGCATATGTGTTTACTGTTTACTGCTTACCTGCTCACTGACCAGCTTAGCACAGGGCCAGTGTCAGGTCAAAGGAATGGTCTGGTGCTCTTTAACAATTAACTAAAATATACACAGTGACAGATTTCGACCCCCTTTCCAAGCCAACTCTCGGGCACCAGACGCCAGGGACTTACACCGCTCACCAGTTGAAGGATGTCCCTACATTTAGTGGTTCTAGTTCGAAAAAACATGGACTCCGAGTAGAGGACTGGGCACGTGACATGCGGTTTCTTCTGGAATTAAAGGGACCCCAAGCAGAGCGAGTCAGGTTCCAGGAAGTCGTCCGACATACAAAAGCTGACGCTCGGGACGTGGTCCTAAACTTGGAGAGCCGTGGAACCACCACTGCAGAGGAGGCCATCTCAGAACGACTAGACGAATTTGGAGAAGGATGTAATGCAGCGACCCCCATAGCGACATTTTTTTCGAGACGGCAGCGGTCAGAGGAGACTGCAATCGACGGTATGCCATTGCCCTCGAGACCTTGTTGAGAAATGTAGAGGACATCAAAAGGCGGCAAGGGAGGCAAGGTTCCCTTGGAGAAGATCGTGATGTGCTCCTGACAACCCAATTCATGTCTGGTCTCCATGACAACGCAGTCCGGCAACGCCTTGCCCCAATGCAGCCTCGCTGTATGAGTTTCAAAACACTCAGAAAGGAGTTGCGAGTCATCAACGAGGAATTCTCTCATGTACGGGAAGCTAGGCGTTACCAGTACTCCATCCATCAACAGACTACAGAGGCTGACAATTCAACATCCCAACACCAAAAGACGAAGAAAGAACTGGAGATGAAGCTGGCACAATCACATAATCAAGTCACTCCAAATGTCAATGGACAATTGGAGGAACTGACAAAAATGATGAAACAACACATGTCAACGTTGGATCAGGTCGTACATGGCCAACACTCTCTTGGTCAACGTGTACACCAAATAGAGAGTGCCCTCAGTAGACAAGGACCCCCCAGGCAGATTAGGGATATGAATCAATCCCGCCACATCCCCACCATGAGACAAGTGCAGAGATGTTACACTTGCGGTGAGGTAGGCCACTTCTCTCGTGAGTGTAAAGCACCGAGACGACAGACCAACTTCGCCACGGAACAAGGGAGACAGCAGATGCCTTTAAACTAGTTCAACCTGTTGATGCTGGGCAAATGACAGGTATCACAAGTAAGGAGAGCCCTACTATGGACACTACACGCTGGAGTGAATCGAAGATGATCTCTCTCCAAACCCATATCAGCCAGATAAAGAACTGGTGGGACCAGTAAGTACCACAGACGTAGTCGTCTCAGGGAGGACTTGTCAGGCTCTGCTTGACACTGGTTCACAGGTGACCACCATTACAGACGATTTCATCTTAAGTCATCCTGAACTTAAACAACAAGTTTTGAAGAAGACCGACATCATCATTAAGGGCGCTGGCGGTCAGAATGTCCCTCATCGGGGGTATATCCTCCTCCATATTAATGCCATCGGTGAAGAGATCAGAAATGTTCCTGCGTTAGTCGTCCCAGTGACAAAGTTCAGACGCTCAACCCCTCTCCTTCTTGGGACCAATGTGATCTTAGCAGTACGGGGCATGCTGCACAGTAAATATGGCCGAGGTTTCATGACAAGAGCCCACAAGTCTGCCAATTGGTATTCAGCATTCCAGTGCATAAATACAGATGGCATAGATATTGCTCGCACCAATGGAGAGATTGGTCATCTTCGCTATGCAGGAAGACGCTCGCTCGAAGTACAGCCTGGAGCAGAAGTAATCATAACGGCCAACGCTCCAAAATCTACTAAAGGTCGTTGCATCACAGCACTGGTGGAGGGCAAGAGCAATAATAGTCTAGCTGTTGGGCAGATGTTGGTAGAAGTCCGAGACTGTAAAGTACCTATTCGGCTGTGCAACTTGTCTCATCAGACGGTAACTGTTAGAAGGAATGCAGTTGTGGCATGGCTGTCCAGTATCCAAGTCGTTCACTCAACGCCAGATCCCGATACTGCAGATGTGGTGACTTTTCAACAAACAGCGTCCGATGAAAACCCCATGCCAGACATCGACGTTGCTGATCTGACTCCCTCAGAAAGGATCGCCCTTGAGGATGTCCTCAGACAAAATGCCAACGTTTTCTCCAAAGATTCGCTCGATATTGACATGACCACGACAGTTGATCACGAAATCCCACTGACTGACCCAACCCCCTTCCGTATCCCGTACAGGCGCATTGTACCAGGAGAATTCCAAGAGGTGCGTAAGCACATAGAAGATCTGGAGAGGAGCAAAGTCATCAAACCGAGTCAGAGCCCGTTTGCTTCCCCAGTAGTAATTGTCCGGAAGAAAGATGGCAGTATTAGGCTTTGCGTTGACTATCGTAAACTAAACTCCAGAACTGTTCGTGATGCATACCCACTACCACGGATTGAAGAAGCTTTAGATGCCTTAGGGAAAGCTAAGTATTTTACTTGCTTAGATCTCACTTCTGGCTATCTTCAAGTTCGAATGGCGGAGAAGGACCAGCCAAAGACAGCTTTTACGACACCCATGGGACTGTTCGAGTTTACAAGAATGCCGTTTGGTCTCGTCAATGCACCAGCCACGTTCCAACGCCTGATGTCCACCGTGTTTAGCGACATGAATTTTGAAAGTGTTCTTCTTTATCTTGATGACATCATCATCTACAGTTCAACCATTGAAGAACACATCTCCCGTCTTGAAGAGGTATTTCAGAGACTGAGACGTCACAACCTAAAGCTCAAACCGTCAAAGTGTCACTTCCTCAAGAGCAGTGTGCAATATCTCAGGCACATTGTTTCTGCTGAAGGATTACTACTAACCCTGAGAAGGTTGCAGCCGTAGAGAACTGGCCGACCTAAAGTAAGAAGGATGTCCGAAGTTTCCTTGGCATTACGGGCTACTACAGGAAATTCATCCACAACTATGCCAAAATAGCCAACCCTCTCTTCAAATTAATTGGAGGAAAGCGAGGTTACAAAGACCCCCCATTTATCTGGAGTGACCAATGTGAGGTGGCGTTTCGATCCCTAATTTCAAAATTAACTTCCACTCCAGTCTTGGCATACGCAGACTACACGCTGCCGTTTGTAGTGCAGACTGATGCATCTCTGGAGGGCCTATAGGTGCGGTGTTAACACAACAACAAGATGGACGGGAACGCGTAATCGCATATGCTAGCAGGACTCTGTCTTCAGCAGAAAAAAGGTATCCGGCCCACAAGCTAGAATTCAGGGCGTTACACTGGGCACTGACTATTAAGTTTCGGGACTACTTGTATGGCCACGAAGTTACCGCCGTCACAGACAACAACCCATTGACGTATGTGCTAAAGAAAGCTAAATTGGATGCGCACAGCCATCGTTGGGTCAACGACCTGTCCCTCTTCAACCTTGACATACAGTACCGCCCCGGAAAGAACAATGGAAATGCAGATGCCCTGTCCCGCATAACTGTTATGAAGCACATTTTTCTGAGTAACAAAGTGGTGTCTTGTTGCCTAGAAATATCGTTGCGCCCACCTGAGACAAACTTGCGCCCATTGGCTGAAATGCCATATGTAGCATACGTCACATATTTCGCCTTGTCAATATAAGCTTGGGCATTCTATTGTCTCGCGGATTCTGTCATGGTGTGGCCTATCCGTGGGTCGTGAACTAATTCTGTGAGTATGTGCAGGAGTTAGTATTTAGCGTGTTCATTAAGATTTGACCCTACCTTGGTGATGACTATACTGTGTATATATGGGCTGACTATTATTACTGTAAAAGGGTATATTAAATAACAGATTTGTATCACGATGATGTACTGCATTGTTCTGTTTTTCTTATATGAGATGCAGCCCTTGCAAGTTGCACCCCTTTTGTAGGCCTGTTGGGTTCCTTTGTCTCACGAGATTCCGGTCCTTTGTTGTAGTTACTCGAGCGCGACCTGTGTAATACCTGCCGTGTGGCTGTACTGTGTTTTGGGCGTACTTTGGTATGTCGGTTAGCACGACTGGGGTTATACATGGGACGCGTATGAGTGCTGCTCTCTCTCCCCTTGGGTTTTAGTACCTCTCGCCCCTCTAAGGTAGTGAAGTATAAGGTAGTGAAGTATCGATGGATAACATTGTTTTGACAATGTTATCCATCGCAACCACCACTATAATAAAAGGTTACGTACCAAAACGCATGGTGGACAAGCAAGACACTGTTGCATCAGTAGTCTCTTCCTCCATGGTAGGCCTCGTCTACTTACTTTTTAAAAGAACATTGTACTGTCTCAGTACAATGCACAATTCAACCAAAGAGAAAGGGTGAATCAACTTGGGTGTAACGGCAACACAAACTGCATGACCAGTTCATGACCACGTGTTTGAAGTGTGCTCGTGTGGGGGTTCCTCACACTGCTTTTTGCCTGCAGGCATCGATCCTGAGTGTGTTGTGCATTGAGAATGGCATATCACACTGAGCATGAAGTCGTAATTATATATATGACCTTACCACGTGAGTATTATTTTCAGTCACTGAGTTAATCTAGAACTTGAACTCTGATTCCATGCCCTGTTGATACGTGGCAATACCACCTTTAAACAATAACTTTAAAATGACTATTTATGAACATGTATTTTCAACAGTTAAAGAGAAATAAATACATATAATAATCAGAAGATCATTTGTTGTTTGTTTCTTTTCATTTTACAGTTATCCTTCAAATTACAATGTGTTGTTTCCTAGGCCATCCTAACAAGGTAAGCATGTGTTCTTTATAGAAAGATGCACTTATTTATGGCAATTTTCTATGCAAATTTAACAGTTTATATCAGGTTATGATTCAGCTAAATGTTACATAAAAACAAGAAATTTATTGTATTTGATTGCTTGCCATAGATAAGGCTTCTTAATACACGGAAGACATGCTTATCTCATTAGACCCGGAATCCGGGTCAACATTAATCTGAGCCGTGAGTCCGGGTTGGATATGACCCGACCCTTTCCAGGTAAGAATGACCCCGGAAAGTTGGGTCAGATTATTTGACTTGTTTTCCGGGTCAAATAATCTGACCCAACTTTTTGGGTCATTCTGACCCGGAAACGGGGTCATATCCAATCCGGTGTATGGGTCAAATCTGACCCAGGAATTTTTAGTGTGTTGGCTCAATGTTGGCTCGATGCTGGCTCAAAGTCAATGATACAAAGGCCCAATGTTGGTCCAATGTTGGAATATGTTGGCGTGATGTTGGCTCAAAGTCAATGATACAAAGGCCCAATGTTGGTCCAATGTTGGACTATGTTGGCTCGATGTTGGCGCAAAGTCAATGATACAAAGGCTCAATGTTGGGTCCAATGTTGGAATATGTTGGCTCAATGTTGGCTCAATATTGGCTTAAACGTAACGATGCAAAGGCCCAACATTGGCCAAACGTAATGCCGATGAGCAAAATTACGTTGGGACAACGTTGACAGCCAACGTTGGCCCAATGAAACCGTTCCGTTTGCCCTACGTTGGGCCAATGTTGTGATGTTTTCTGGGAAACAAACGCAGACGTTTGTGCACGAAAACTACGCAATTCTCAGCTGATTCTGATCCCCGGGTGCGACGATCATATTTTAGTCTTTTAAGCATTTTTTCTTCTATAAAAGGGGTAATTTGCAGATAATTTCATCGTATTTAAAAAAACAAATTAAGCATTATCGTCTAACCGTGGTCAAACCCACAATAGATTAGAATAATGATGATTATAAATTGGGGGTGTCGGTCGAGCGTAAAATTAAAAACGTTAAAAAATAAAGATTTAAAAAATAAATAAATACAAAATTGCTGCCACCCGAAAAACAAACCATTAAAATAATTAAAATCAAGCAAAGAACTATTATCTTATCAAGAAACTATTATCTTATTATTATATTATTTTGGGACCGTCTGATATTACCGCATCACGTTCCTCGATCGTAGATTGTGCACAGATCGCCGCCCATCAGATCTAAAATGAGACTTGCCTGTTTTAATCACCATATTAATTTATATAGCTTTCGTCAAACGCCAATAAATTGTTCTTCCTCCCGCTAACACTGGTCAACAATTTTTTTAAACTTGTCTGCTTCGGAGATAAAATGTGCTATTTATTATATGGATTTTGATGTGCTGAATTCAAATATGACAATTAAAATTACTGATTGGCTACTGTTTCCAAGATATTTAAGTTTACATTTTATGTACTATGTATTTGGTGTACATAGCAGATTTTTAATTATGAATTGTAAACCTAGGTCTTTTCATGTGTTTATGTTTGTTTCACTTGATATTATGCCCTGTTCATGTAACACTTACTATGTATCAGTTCATAGTTCAGTCCTTATTCAGTGTCTACTCTGCGCTTCTTGGCTTGTCTCTTGTAGTCATTAAACGGTACCATATCTTGAAAACTAGAGCCAATCAACAATTTTAAGCATCATTTCCATTCTCAGTGACTCATGATTAGTCAAGTTTGACTTCATTTGTTTCGGAAGCATTTTGGCTGTAGATCAGTGTAATCAGATTGTATACAAAATAACAACAATTGAAAATCAGGAACTAGCCCAAGTTGGACTTTCACCTCATCCGTTTCAGTGTATACATAACAGAGAAAGGGTCCTTATTTGGGCTAGGAACATATAAAAAGGCAAGTACTGTCACTCCAGAAATTAGCTGAGAAATCCTCCGTCTGCGTGGTTTCTGGGAATAAAAAAATGATTCTTTTCTTATTATACAAAAATGTTCTGTATGTAATTTAACTAATTAACATTTTCTTTCCATAATTTTGCTATAATACATAAAAACAATTTTTCTGACCGACCACCTTTCTCCTCCATTGACTTTGTGCACAAACGTGTGCGTTTGTTTACAACTTTTTTCCAAAACCCAACTCCCATAGTTCATTGCGCGCACAATTCCGTCACTGACTAAAGACTAATATAATGAAAATTAGTTCAAATTCTGTTTAATATACATTCTTCTGTGGAATTAAATAAGTACTCTTTCCTGAATTCGACCTGATTAGGCCAAAACAAACAAGTCTCTGGTTTCTGGTCTCTGTGCGCGTCGCCTCAGACCCGTGCGTTGGCATTGTTAGTTTTCCCCTTTTTTTGGCTATGAAACGATGTCCAATTGCAGTCAAAATTGCTGGATCGATTGGAATTCTGCCGCGCTGTGTTAAACGATGTTTTTTTTTACATAGGGGTATGAACCTTTGTGTATAGAAAATTTGGTCTTGTTCCAATAATCGCATATTCGTGTATATGTATCACTGGCTGGCGCTGGCCCAAGAAAAACAAGATTACTAAAAAAAAAAATTAAAAAAAATTTAAATGTTGTTTAAATAAAAACAGCATTACATCACCGATTATGACAAGAAACCCACTTTAATCTTTTGGCTTTTATTAAACTTTATCTAAGAATGTCAGCACCTCAAAGAAAATTGGATCTAGGGAAAAGTGATACCATCGTCAGCTTTACACTATTAGTTTTACGTACAATTTTGATAAAATTGTGGTTATAATTAGAATTACAACAATAATAAGTTTAAAAATCTAAATCTTTTAGAAATTACCCACATTCGTCCTGGGGAATTTGAACTAGTCTTTTATAGTAAGCCCATCTATATACAATTGAGGTGGAAGTTTTTTTACGATTTTCATAACACCTTTGGTTTATTAGATATCAAAAGTTTGTATTCCTGCACCTGAGGTCGAGTGTCAACGGATATGGAGATCAAAATTGAACCTGTAAGTATTTATTTTTGACTATCTTTTAAACTGTTGTGAAGGTCAGTAAAGTTAAGACTTACTTAATTTATTTGGGACATCATCAACATTGTGCATGGGAGGGGCATAGTGTGCCATCCTCCTTTGCAAATTAAACTGTTAAATAGCGTGACTGTATGGTGAAATTATCGAGGACAATAAGTACTACTCATCAAGAAGCAATCATAATATCACAATGTCTTTCCATATTCTCTGCTTTATTTTCAGTCCGAGGCACTGCTCTCTAAAAGTAATGACCATTCCTTCGGCTACGGTTCAATGGGAGGTGTCCTTTTTGAAAATGGCGTCCAGAAACCAACAGCTGATAGCCAATCAAATGACGGCGCCGTCGTGTCATTTCATGACATCAACTACTCTGTCAAAATGAAAGTGAACAAGAAGTCGGTGTATAAGCCAAT
>CM055826.1:38381320-38398532 GCA_029582265.1 Zoroaster sp. YZ-2022 | reverse complement strand
AAATGGTCATAACCCCATGATACCTAAAAATCATTATAACAGTGCACATTCTCTGAAATTAAGACAAAGGTTTTTAAGGACTGGAATTAGTAATAGACTCAGACATATTTCCCCTTAAAAGTACTTGATCTCGTTTACTGTTCACATATTAGGATTAACACCCGAATAAAATGTACTGTTTGTGTGATTTGTATCTATTGTTAACCTTATACAAGTATTAACGCATACCAATAAATATTTGAATAATGATATATATATCTCCATTAATATATATATATATATATATATATGTATATGTATATGTATATATATGTATATATATATGGATAATTGTTGTGAACTTGACAGGGTATAAGGGGAATTTAACCTGAGTAAGTTTTGTAAAGATGTCTTTCATCGATGTGTATTGCATAATGTGGTTAGATTTCATCAAATCTTGTTAATTGATTAGTTTTCATCATTTGATATGTTATACACAAGTTAAAGATGCATATTTTTTGAGTTTTTAACCTAGTTTTTTCATAACTCGACTGAGCAGCGCGCCCCACACAGTGAAACTGACAGGACTTCATTATTCGAAATACCCACGAGTAGTGCTGAACAATATAAACAAAATTAAGAAATTATTTGACACTGCTGTCATTACGAAATACGTTTTTAAATACCGACAATTTCTGAATTCATAAAATTAATTTAAAGACATATTGTTATGCTTCACTACTTTACCAACAAAAGGGGGCGCACTCCGCCCCTTGGCTACGCTCATGGTTTATATAAACCATTTAAAAGCGACCTTGATCGGTGATATGACATACCGTTCAATGATCATGCGTGTATGGGATGTCTCAGTTGTGGACGATGTTATTCAACCCATCGCTTTGAGTTTCGTTCAGTGCTGAGAACCATACGAGGTAGGCTAAGTGTTAATTCTTCATCAAAATTATATTTATAAACACTGAAGAATTTAAGATTGAAACTGTATTTATTTAAAGTTTTTTCTTCAAAGTTTTCCAGTTATTATAGTAGTGTCAGAAACGTCAGATAAATTGTGTTATCTACGTTAGTTTCAGAGCAAAAGTAATTACTTTTTCCTAGATTAGTGTAGTGGGTTAATAGGTAAAACTTGTAGCTTTGCATGGTGAGGATGATAAGTAAGACTAATTGCGGTGACACCATGTGGAATCTCAATTGAGTAGTAATTAGTTCTGAAAAGAACTGGAGGTACAACTCGACGTTTCAATCAGTGCGCTCTGATCGTCCTCAGGACAATGCCGGACTCTGGGGAATGCTGCTGCTTAAGTAGGCTGCTGGAGGATTACGCGAAGACAGTGGGTTAATATTTTTAGTAAACAAAGATTCAACATTTGAACTGGTTTTTTCCCACCATGATATTTATTCCCTTTATGTCTCATCTCTCGTGATTTTGAAATGCCGTCGTTATCCTCCCCCTAATGACCGACTTTCTCGCAAAATGCCATGCTTACGGTCACTATTGTTGCATTCCCCACTTTCGTGGGTCAACAAATAATAGTCGGACACAAACTTTGTTGTGACAATCTCAATCAATGGGGTTGGTTTATTATTAATATCACTATTTAACAATGGCACTAGTAACATGTATGACAGGAGTGGTAGCGTATAGGTACATGCCAATAGTTAAACTTATATACTTGTGCTAAGTTACGAATACCAACTATTGGGTACAGTCAGTGGGGACCATCGTTCGTTCATGCGGCTTGTCACTCGGCATACGGTACGGGCACTGCTATATCGAGAGACGGGCGGCTGGTCGGTCTCTACGACGGGGACCACCGGGGCTTGACTACACGGGGTGTCTGGACGGGGCCAGAGTGTGTACCATACCGCATTAGCTACATGTAGGCGAACCAATGGCCATATCGACGCCCTGCACCATTGGTTCAACGAACGAGGCTCTGGACCGTAATAGTTCGGTATATTGCACTGTCATGGATAGAGTCGCACATATATCATTCGGAACCGCACTACGCCGAGATCAGGAAATCTTGGGGATTATATAGAAATCTGGGGCCTATGAATGAATAAAACATAAGCCTAGTTTAGCGTCTTAGCCAATGAGAAGCTTGGCTTCCGCGTCTAAGGGTAGAAACGTGTGCAAAATCATGACATACAACAGGTCCTTGTTCCATATAAGGAAAGGTATTTGACGAAAGTGAAGTGATCGACAGCTAGAAAGGACGGCGTGTTCAAGGGAAAATGCTTACTGGGCATGTTAAGCTATTTTTGGCTATGAAACGATGTCCAATTGCAGTCAAAATTGCTGGATCGATTGGAATTCTGCCGCGCTGTGTTAAACGACTATTTTTTACATAGGGGTATGAATGTTTGTGTATAGAAAATTTGGTCTTGTTCCAATAATCGCGTATATGTGTATCACTGGCTGGCGCTGGCCCAAGAAAAACAAGATTACTACAAAAAAATTAAAAAAAAAAAATGTTTTAAATAAAATAAAAACAGCATTACATCACCGATTATGACAAGAAACCCACTTTAATCTTTTGGCTTTTATTAAACTTTATCTAAGAATGTCAGCACCTAAAAAAAATTGGATCTAGGGAAAAGTGATACCATCGTCAGCTTTACAGTATTAGTTTTACGTACAATTTTGATAAAATTGTGGTTATAATTAGAATTACAAAAATAATAAGTTTAAAAATCTAAATCTTTTAGAAATTACCCACATTCGTCCTGGGGAATTTGAACTAGTCTTTTATAGTAAGCCTATTTATATACAATTGAGGTGGAAGTTTTTTAACGATTTTCATAACACCTTTGGTTTATTAGATATCAAAAGTTTGTATTCCTGCACCTGAGGTCCAGTGTCAACGGATATGGAGATCAAAATTGAACTTGTAAGTATTTATTTTTGACTATCTTTTAAACTGATGTTGTGAATGTCAGTAAAGGTAAGACTTACTTAATTTATTTGGGACATCATCAACATTGTGCAGGGGAGGGGCATAGTGTGCCATCCTCCTTTGCAAATTAAACTGTTAAATAGCGTGACTGTATGGTGAAATTATCGAGGACAATAAGTGCTACTCATCAAGAAGCAATCATAATATCACAATGTCTTTCCATATTCTCTGCTTTATTTTCAGTCCGAGGCACAGCTCTCTAAAAGCAATGACCATTCCTTCGGCTACGGTTCAACGGGAGGTGTCCTTTTTGAAAATGGCGTCCAGAAACCAACAGCTGATAGCCAATCAAATGACAGCGCCGTCGTGTCATTTCATGACATTAACTACTTTGTCAAAATGAAAGTGAACAAGCAGTCGGTGTATAAGCCAATTTTAAAGGATATCAGGTGAGGATATTTCCTTTCATACAGATGAGGGACGGCCTACATATAAGATATGGCTTTGGGGCTACATTTAGGACATCCAAACCAGCATTGTTTCTTATCTATACTATTTAGACTTTCTATGTGAGAGTTTGCCTATTCACTTGATTTTTGTATCTGGTTTTCTAATGCAGCGGTGTGTTTGAACCAGGAATGAACGCTATTCTAGGGCCAACTGGTAGCGGCAAAACATCGTAAGTATCTTCATAACGACCTTGTAAAGCCTGTTTTCCATATAGTCGTCATGAACGCAAACAGCGACGCAAATAAGTCCCAGACATTATCGCCGATTTATGGAAAAACTTTGTGCAGGTCCATCGCAGACGCTTCACCATCGGCAAAGTTGTATTAAAAAAATGTATTCTGGCATGCCGTACGTACAATGATGTCTCATTCATTTTCTCCTTTTAACTCGTAAATAAAGACAATAACTGTCAAAAAAGAAACTTAATTTCCTTGAAATATATTTAAAGTGCATCATCTGTCAGGCTTTAAAATAATATATAAGCCATATCACCAAAACCCATTATTTTTACAGGAACATTATCGATGGTTCAGGCGCCATTTTGTTTTAATTTTTGAATGATGTCACGAACTTGCGCCAGGGTACGAGGTTGGTTTGAACTGGACTTGTCCTGCGTGTCAGTCTGACCTCAAATGGGTCAAGTAGGCGATTCTAATTCTGGTTTATTCCATTCTGATATGGGTGTCTTACGAGGGTATAGAGGAAATTGTCTTAATAATTGTTTGTATCTTGTCTTGTATTGTATATTTTGTCATTGTTTTTTTCCAGTTTCGTTTTGAGTATAAATGTTATATTCTAACTAATTAACCATTCGGATTTCGTAGTAAACATCTAGGATATTTCTTTGACCTTTGAAAATCCTTTGAAACCGTTGACCATTGCGGGGGCCTACATTTATTCAACACTCTTCTATTATGGCATTCGAAAAGTATCCCTACCCTCATCGTAAGTACATAGATGCGTCATACCATACATGCTCGTAATGACGGCACACGCACTCGGTTTTTTTCAACATGTGGCTCGAAGGCAATTATAATTCACTGTTTAACTATGCATAGACTAAAAACCCTATATTATTTCACGTCTTTACGATTTCAATAAGATTCTATCGCTGAAAGGGTACCCGTTAGTAAGATCATGGTAAGATATAACAATCTTTTGAAAAAAACATAAACAGCAATGCATTTTTGTATGTTAGAAGAGTATTGTTAGAACCACTCTATGTGAATGAAGGAGGTGTTTTATGTTGAAAGTGTGTCACACATGATAACCAGATAGTGGTTCAAGAGTTAGGCAAAAAAAGGTCTCCCGTTTCTGGTCATAGGTCGGCTTCAAAATAGGTGTGGTTTTTGGCCTTATCTTTACAATACAAGTCAATATGAGTGATTTATTCATTCATCTTTATCAGTCTTAAGTTATATGCATGAGTTGCTTTCCCAGGGCATTTGACAAAAACATCAGCTCAAATCAGGTGTCGTGCATACATAAAGGGCATTTTATGACTACCCTGAGATTGTAGTTGTGTTTTCTGATTGCTGTAAAAAATAAAATGAACCTTGAACCTTGAAAGGGAGATGGGATGTTTAAAATGTTTTTGTTTCAGCAAATCCTAATTTGTTTAAATGATTACATATTTGAAAATGTAAAATTTTAGATATTTGTATATTTTAGATTTTTTGATATTTTGATTTATTTATTCACGATTTTATTTATTTTCCCCCAGCCTGCTTGACATTCTTGCAATGAGAAAATATACCTATGGTTTGTCAGGACAGGTTCTCGTGGATGGAGCCGTACCACCACCTGACTTCAGACTTATCTCAGGTTATGTAGTCCAGGTGAGACTATAAGAAACGTATCACAGATTATATTAGATAAACACTAACTTTTAAGTAAGACTAATTGCGGTGACAACATGTGAAATTGTCTATTGAGTAGTAATTAGTTCTGAAAAGAACTGGAGGTTTATATACAACTCCATTTTCTTCTCCAGAACCTCCAGTTCTTTTCAAAACTAATTACTACTCAATAGAGAATTTCACACGGTGTCACCGCAATTAGTCTTACTTATCCTCTTCACCATGCAAAGCTACAAGTTTTACCAACACTAACTTTTGTCCATCCACAATTGTCTTTTAAGGGAGATAATGGGGTACCATAGCCAAGCGCATCAAACTAATGTCTCCTGTTGGCCAGCGGCGTAGCCACGGGGGCCCCGGGGGGCACGTTCCCTCCACAAATTTCCAGTGCCCCCTAGGTGCCCCCACGAAAAATTCCGATAGTGCCCCCCAAAAAAAAGAAAAAAGAAGAAAAAAAAGAAAAAGAGAAGGGAAAATACCCATACCTCCAGGGCCTCCACTGAAAAGCAATGCCACCCTGTTCCCCCACTGAAAAAGTCCTGTCTACGCCGCTTCTGTTGGCTGAGTCGTTAGAATGGGGTTTGACTCCTGACTGGCGAATTTGGTGCTAGTGTCCTTGACCACTGACACTTCAGGAATATATAAATGGGTACACGTGAGAGTAGAGATGATTAATGTATTTGATTAACCCTGTAGCGCCAAAAAGAGGTTGCGCAAAATGGGAGCTGAGAAAGATTACAGGAATGATATTGGCCCATTGACTAGGGGAAATAATGTAAAGCACATTGGGACATTATGTGAAATGAGCTCTATAAGAATGAAATATTATTTTATTATTATTATAATTACAATAATATTACACTCTGAAGTGTTGAATCAACCATATAAGAGTTCGGCGAGTGACAACACTTTATAAAGTTCAATTCAACTCAAAGAACGTGTTGAATTAACACAAAGTCTGAAAGTTAAATCCAACTTTATAAAGAGTTGTCACCCTGATTCAACACTTTAGTTTTAAGAGTGTATGCGTTTGTGTGTATCACTATTTCGCTGAGAGAATTATTACAATTTCCAATTCATTTGATTTGTGCCACCGAAGTTTCTATGTACTGTATACCATAGTGTGAGTAGTCTCATACTCGTACTCGTAGGTTATTGGTTGCAGCTACAATGATGAAGTATGGGAAGAAACAGTGATCTAGCCATAGCCGCAGTCAAAGCCATAATTTTGGGCACGGTCTTACTCCCCTTCGACTCCTGATCGTGAAAAAGTTCAGTACTCGACTCGTAATCGTGAAATGTACTCAACTACAAATCTATTGTATATAATTGTAGTGCCAGTTGCATGTCACCATTCCCGAAGATTGTAACTTTTTTATTTTCAGAGTGGGGCCAATAATTTGTGTCGTGGATCTGTTAGGGGAAACTACAAATTTTACTGGCAATTATAAACAATTTATCGACTGAGACCATTTATTTATTTATTTATTATTTTATTTTTTTATTTTTTATTTATTGTTTTTTTTAAATTTATTTATTTGTTTTTTATTTAGATATTTGTGGTGTATAAGCCCTATTCATTTGTCATCGATATTTTTGCCAACTTTCAGGTTTTCATACTTCATACGACAAATCACTAGCTGAGCTGTTTTCCGTTTCCACAAATTGAAGAATCAACATTCTCCTTTTTATACACTGGAATACATAGCGATTGGCAAAATGCCATTTTGGGAATTGGTGCTGTTGCGTTTTCACGAAGTGACATATCGGGTGACCTATATTTATAAAATGTTTCGAAAACATGCAAAGTCTGAAGAAAGTTGTTGTATGTTTTTATTCTCTGCTGATGCCCACAGGAGGACATTGTGATGGGAACGCTCACTGTCCGTGAAAATCTGGCTTTCTCTGCCTCGTTGCGTTTCCGTAAGACGGTCAGCAAGGCAGACAAGGCCCGCCGTGTACAGGAAGTCATTGAAGAACTAGGTCTGCGCGATTGTGCTGAAACCAAGGTATGATAGGGGAAGGCTGGGTCTGACTAATCAGACGGGAGGATCCAGGGTCTCAGAAAGTGAGGGGCACACGATGATAGGGGCAAACAGAGGGGCAAACAGCACAATACCACCAAATTTGGGAATAGATGGTTAATTTAGATTTGTTTGTTTACATGGCTGATTTTTCAAAATCAGCCTGCTCCTACTCCTGCACGGGGGCGGGGGTAGGAGCAGGCTGATTTAATTAAGGGGAGGGGTGGGGGTAGGGAAAGGAATAAAAGCCCCGGCTTCTTCTTTTCCTCAATGTTGACAAGCTTTTCTTTTATAAATAGTCTTTTCATGTTACTAATTTTGTCTTTGCATTTTATCCGACCTCTTCCATGTTACGTAATTATTTGTAACAACACTCTTGTGGTCAACATTGGACAATGTGTGAATAAATAAATGGAAATGGTAGATTGGCGTTTAGCGATACTTTGATCGCTTGTCACCTATGTGAACCAGTGGCACAGGCAAGATTTTCAGATTGGGGGTCAAACATTTTTGGGGAGTAAATGTACAGACACAAAACTCAAATGAACTGAAAAATTATGTTAAAATACAGATTGAATTCCCGACGTTCAGAAGTTTAAAAAATACCAACAAGTTTGAGAATTTACCGACAGACACTATTTTGCCAACAAGTGGGCGTGGGGGACTCCCCCCTGCATACCTTTTAGCTACGCTACTGGAACCATAGCCGACATCATGTTGATTGGGTATTCAGTTTTCCTATATAGTTTGTCTGAGTTTTTTTTTCCAAATGTAAACTGAACAATATTTCACTGTCTTCTCTTCACAGATTTTGTCAGACTTATAAGCTATACGTACAGGTGCTTTTGATGAATCCCTGGTTTCGTTACCATACTGCAGTTTATATTAATAATAATAACATTCCAAGAAATCTTGAGGGGTCTGAGTACCAAACTCACAAAATGTTTTCAAAATGTTTAAGTATAACAAATTCTTTACTCCTTGTAGATTGGCACTGTGTACATCCGTGGTGTGTCTGGAGGGGAGAGGAAACGAACAAATGTTGGCATGGAGCTGATCACAAGGCCAAATATTCTGTTTTTGGATGAACCGACAACTGGATTGGACGCGAGTACGGCCATTACAGTCATCATGCTTCTCACCAAGTATGCCTCAATAAGCTTCCTTTTTGGTGTTCGGTTCTCTTAAAATATGTGATTTGAAGCTTTGCATGGTGAATTGGATAAGAAAGGTCAGGTTTACGGGTAACACTATGTGGGATTTCTTCATGGAAGAAATGTGGTTCTGATAAGAACTGGTAGTTAGGATATGTCTCAACGTTTCGAACAGTGTGTTCCGTCAGTCTTCAAGAGGATGCTTGATGGACTCCAACTACAGTACCTGTTATGGAATTCTAATTATTCTTTTAGAAGTTTATGGGTTTCAAACCATAGTTACTTGAAAAATAACTTTATCCACTGTTCTGAATTCAGTTTTTTCTTTGGATAAACATCGCGCTTTTGTGATGTCAAGTAACTTCACCCACAAGAAGAGCCCTTTATGTAAATGAGGCGATTGAAAGCTTTTTGCGCATGCCCGTTTTTAAAAATTTGTATTAACAGCCTGTAGGTTATATTATTTGGCAATTACTTTTATACTTTCTAAGGTTGGCCAAGCGAGGGCGCACTATCATCTTCTCCATCCATCAGCCCAGATACTCCATCTATCGCCTGTTCGACAAGTTACACCTACTGAATAAAGGGGAGACCGTCTACCACGGCAAAGCTAACAAGGCACTCGACTATTTCACCTCTCTGGGTAGGAAAATCTAAACCGAGCTATCTGTGAATCGGGGTGGGGGGGCTGGGGAGGGGGGCTGGGGAGGGAGGGGAGAAGGAGGTAGGGGTGTCCCTCTTATCCATACATTTTTGTGTACCTGTTATGCAATAAACAGACAATAACAGAGGCAAGCAAGTAATTAGCGTGCAGTGTGCTTTACTATACAATATAAGGAACAATGGCGTAGCCAGCATTTTCAAAGAGGGGGAAACTGTTTTGGTGGTAAATTTACCGACACAAAATTCAAAATGACAATCAAACGGACAATTAATGTCAATAGACATAAACAGACGTTCAGAAGTTCAGAAATACCAAAACGTTTGTGAATTTATTTGTTTTATTTATTTATTAATTTGTATTTTTATGGGAACATTGAGTATCCTTTTAGCAAGAACAGATACTTCGAAGTGATATATTTCACAAGATAGTTATCGAAGCGTGGTTTAACATATATGTTGTGCCTAAATTAATTGATGACACACCCACAATAAATTAATTTCAGAACATATTCACTTTAGTAAACCACGTTTCTCACAATTATTTTAGTGTCATTTTAAAGCATTTGTTTTCCTTTCAAGTAGCACTTTTCCGAAAAAAAAGAAAACATAAGAAATTTGCGTTAGAATAGTGGGTGTTACATCTTTAATTAGTAGTAATCAAAGCATGTTTTTTTATTTATTATACAGCTTAAAATACGTTTTATTTGTTTTGCTTCCGTTGTCAAGGATACCACTGTGAGGAACACAATAACCCTCCTGATTTCTTCCTAGACATCATCAATGGCGACTCGTTGGCCATTACTTCAATTGATGATGAAATAGGTAGGAGCTCTTTGGTAGTCATTTTAATATCTTGCTGGCATTTTGGCCATATCAACAAATAAAACAATCAGTAGGCTACTCACCCTAGTTGTTTCTCCATTTTTAAAATTTTTTGTTAAATTTTTATTTTTTTAAATTAATATTTTACTCAATAATAAATCAAATACAAAATGTATCTGCGACTGCGCAGTTTCAGCGTCTCTCTCACATTTCTACCACGGATCGGAACGAAACAATATCTCCAGCCGAGGAACCGGCCATTCGAAAAGATTGTGTTGAGAGAAGTGTGGTGCTAAAATGGTTCAAATTTGATTTAAATTTAATTTGATTTGTATATGGCCTTAAATGACGTTTCTTTCATCATTTATTTTTACATTAGGCATACTTTGTTGCAAACTATATTTACCAACATGAAGGACGTATAAATGAAGAAAAATAGGTTAGTTGCCACAAATATCTGTTTTTATTCTTCTAATTTTTCCCCCCAGAGGCCACAGAGGAGGGAAAGTCCAAGGCAGTGGTGATACCTTCCATGGACCTAGGAAGCTATTTCATGACATCCCAGGCTTACATGACCATGAAGAATCAGGCAGATCAGATATATGACAAGTTCGTCAACGTTGAGACATCGATGGGTGATAGTGTCAGCTATCCTACCTCATTCCTGCGACAGGTAATTAACACAATAATTTACACTGATTGCCGCTTGCAAGGTTTAACAAGGCTTACTTTGGGCGTCATCCCTAACCGCAAATGTTTTAGTTTCTTTTTCCTCAGAGAGGAACGATGGTTATGTACAGAAATGGGCGGTAAACTAATAAAAACTTGTTACAAAAACAATAAAATGATGTTATAAATGGTTATTTATGTTAATAATTTATTATAATTCTGTTTTGCTTGGGCAGTGAAGTGCAAAAGGGGTTAACCTTTGAAACTTTACTTCAGATGTTCTTTATGGATTTTGTCGGTGTTCCATGGCTTCCGACAAGTTGGGAGACCTACGTTTTATAGCTCAAATGGTAGAGCATCGGTTCGTTAATCAGGAGGTCGCAGGTCCCATCCCAATTCAGTCAATATTTTCCCTGTTCACTCAAAAATTAATAATAAAAGGAAAGGACTTGTGTTTTTCTCTTGATTTGTTTTTGCATGGGTAGGGAAGCAGAGGCGTAGCCAGGACTTTTTCAGTGGGGGGGGGGGGCATTGCTTTTCAGTGGGGGGGGGGGGCGCCCAGGGGTATGGGTTTTTTACTTTTCTTTTTCTTTTTTTTGGGGGGGGGGGGCACTATTGGGATTTTTCGTGGGGTGCCCCCTTGGGGGAGGCATTGTAGAGAAGTGGGATTGGGTTGGCCTTGGAAACTTGTTTCAGATGTGCTTTGCATAAGCTATACATCAACATTTCATTATGAGCAAAATACAGTTTATCAGATTTTATGTTGACTTTGTAAATCTTGATTGTATGTTACTGTTAGTACTACCTGACATTAAACAATCGCTTGATGACAATTTCGCTCCTTTTCCAGTTTTATCACGTGTCAGGCCGAGCAATCAAGAATATCTTAAGAAACCCAAGAACCTCCTACATGCAGGTAAGTGTAAAGAAGAAGTCCGTGGTCACGTGTAATAAGCAAGAGGGTAGGGAAATTGCCCCTCTAATCGGACGGAAGAGTAAGGGCAAGATTGTAAATTAAACCCTGGTTGGACTTCCACTTTCGTATACTACGGTGCGAGGGAGTTAATTTTGGGATAAATCTACCTAACCATCACGGCTAATACATTGTGTATAACGGATTAGAAGTTTCGGTGCGTGAGAAAATATAATCCAGAACAATCCACGAAAATTTCCGTTTTCCGTGAATAGAACATCTAGAAATTCACAGAAGGGGGTGTGGTAGATTCGAGCCTTTAGAGAACAAACTCAAGCGCCTTGGATTGGTACTGTCTGAAAGTCATCAACAGTCGGAATGCGCAAAGACTCCGCTAGAGTTATGACGTCACACCTAGCCCATGATGGATATCTACCTTCATAGGCATACTTCTCTGTCTGCTCCGCGGGGGAAAGAGGTGCCCCAACATCTTCTTATCCAGCCGGGCCGGTATATGCTGCTGAGATGCTGAGATATTAAGGGTCATCTCTAGATTACTGGTGATGTTTGTGAGTTAATCTGAAGGAAGACCCTTTGGTTGGGACCAGCATGGGGCATGCTGAAGCAGGCCAGGCCCCGTAGGTGTACTGGATCACGCCTAGACATGCTCCGATGACGTGATCCGATGAGACCTACGTACATCAGGAGAACGGGCGCAGATGCAGCGAATAGCCCACTTGAAATTTATCTCTGCAACCATGTATCTTTCTCACCAGATCTTAGTGATTGCTTTCCTGGCTCTGATTGTGGGCGGAATTTACTTTCAGATTGACGACTCAGCAGTCTCAGGAATTCAAAACAGGTATACAACATTAAAATCCGTGAAATTAAAATCTGTCAGAGTTAACCATTTTCTATTAAATTAAGTGTGTTTATTGATTTTTTAAATATTATTTTAACATTTTGTTTCGAGAATGAGTAAGTCTATAATTATGAGTAAGTATGAATACACGAATAACTAGAGCTCAAGTGTTTGTTGGAACAAACACACGGTGTTCGTGTGAACTTCTGGTTCAATAAAATTATCATCGATGATGTCAATATCATATTGTGCAAGTGTTTATCATCTTTTATAATAACAATATCAATTTCATATTCAAAATAAATATCAATTTTGTGTTAGAATGTGTTGAATTTGAACTTCCTGTTTGGACAGGAAGTAAAGGTCAGATCAGGTGATTTGAAGGCCATATATGATTATGAAAAAATAACATTAGTACCTGCTTTGGTTCAATTTCTGAGATTGGAAAATAATCCCTTTTTAAAACTGCCGCTGGGGGCGCTCTAAACTTTGATGACGTTGGCTTCGATATTCTTTCCCTGATAAGGCTGAGGTGGAAAGAATGTCATATCCAACCGCCACTTTTTAAGGCTTTTTAAAGAATTTTTTGCAACCACTTACCAGTTAAAAAATTATTCTATCGATTTTTGGGGTTACAGAAAGTGAAAACTATCTTTAAAATTTACTTTTATGATGGTTTTCGGACTTTATTTCCCTTCTAAAAAATTCTCCCCTTCAGAAAATAGAAGAATCCTAACTTATTATATCCTCAATTTACCCTAAATGATGCCCCTAAGGATATATCATCAACTGGACAGTAACTTACAAATGAAATGAGCAGTTTAGTGTTTCAGTTTGTTTCAGTGAAGGATTCTCTTGTAAAATGCTGAATTTCAATGCGTGATCATATGCGTGGACTTCTTGGGCGCCGTTTTTTGGAGACGCACAGAATTGTGGTCATCAAAAAATTTATGTTGGTATAATGACTCACCCCCAAACTGTTAAAGTTGATGGGGCACAGAAAATGTACCCAAGAAGACAAACGGTTGAATCATGTTTCATCTTATTTCAGATGGTTGTAAAATTGTTTTTAATCTTGGAAAATAAAAATATTGATTTAATTTTGCCCTACAACACCGACGTTTGTATTGCACTGTATACTCAGTGCTTTCCGAATGTCTGTGAAAATGCGACTCGGGCGGGATTCAAACCCACGATCTCCTGCTTACTAGTGCAGGCGTCTTAACCTCTCGACCACCGAGCTTGCCCGATGACAATTTGCCGGCTAGAATCCCATGTAGCTTCTTGTCTGTGTGTGGTGTGAGACACCTTCAAGGCCGTTCACACGCGAAATGGGCTGTGCAAATAGTACTTCTGAATAGTTGTTCACTTAAACTTATTTAGCAATTTGTCACTAGTTTCAATTGGTTAGAGTGAATTTCAATCTAAAATTTATAGAGAGTATCCCGTATACCAACTTTACGCCCAAAAAGTCTCCGGTTTCTGGTCATCGGTCGGCTTCAAAATCGGTGCGGTGACGCGCTTTTTTTGGCAACAGGGAAATACGTGATACATGTATACGCGGGGACCAAATTTCCCATATACAAAGTATGGTGGCTAAGAGAGGCCTCACAAATCGGGCAAACGTTCATACCCCTATGTGAAAAAGTTGTTTAAAACACATCAGGGCAGAATTCCAATCGATCCAGCAATTTTGGCTGCAATTGGACATCATTTCATAGCCAAAAAATAATAATAATAAAAATAAAATGCCGACGCGCGGGTCTGAGGCAATGCACGCGTAGACCAAAAATCGCGGACTTTTTTTTTGCCTTACCAAGATTTTGCCTTACCAAGATTTAAATTTGTAATTTAATAATCTGGTAATTACCATATTTGTATCTTCCCTTTAACGTGTTTGTTCGTTTGTCAGACACCGTTTTTGGTATGGTTTCTTGATGCATGGGTTAGTTCAGTCATCAAACCGTTATTCTCTGCATAATTTGACACAACCTCATAATATTCCTTTTTTTCTCACTCAGGGTCGGAGCTTTCTTCTTTGTGACAATCATCATGATGTTCTCATACAGCAGCGCTGTTGAACTCTTCATTGGGGAGAGGGTTATCTTCATGTAAGTTCCATACGATGTGGGCCGAGAACATTATAAAAATACACTCACATTTTGTCGTACTCATTCAAATCGTATGCGTAATTAAATTGACAATGATTTAATATTTCTAAACAAAATTACGGCACACCAGATTTTTTTCTATAGAAGATTGATACCATACTAAGCTGGCAATTTGACATGACATACTAATTTGCCTGTTTTGCTTATTTTGGAATTACCAATTCTTTATCTTATTGTTATCATCGAGGCTCGGATAAAGAGGTTACGTAAATGTATTTATTATAATTTTTGTTTTAAAAAATAAATTACTGGAAACGTACAGACATGAACTATACGGTATTTAACATTGGTTCACCAAAATAAAATAACTTTACCGATGCGAATTTAGTCCAGGTGATGGGATATCGACGCACCGGAGACCACTGTGGTTATGTGGAAGACAGTGTCGGTATGAGTTCTCTATTTTTTGCGCAAATTTCAACCAAAACAGTTGTGTTTAATTCTTGTATTATTGTTTGTGTGTAATACTCTGGATGATAAACAGTCACGAGTCAGCCAGCGGTTTCTACCGCGTCTCGGCCTATTTCTTCTCCAAGGTATTCTGTGATCTGCTGCCGATGCGCATCATACCAGCATTTCTGTACTCTGCCATCACGTACTGGATGATAGGTATATAATGGGGTCTGGGGGGTACGTCTGGGGGTATACCATGGTTATGGTGGGTGGTGATGGAGTTGTGTGTAGGAAACTGTGAGCGGTTGTGCCAACCGCAGCATCCAAGCATTTTGGGAAAGGGGAAATGTGAGGGATAAATGAAGCGATTAATGAGGGAATTCAGAAGAAAAATTGTTTACCATTTTAAAACAGAAACAAAACCACAGCTTGCGTACATGAAAATGTTAGCAATTTTGGATGGTTCTTCCTGAGTGGAACACGAATTTACATATTTAATACATTTTAAGGATTAATCTGGGAGAAAGCCCACAGGGTGGTCATGTTGTTTTTATTCCATATAAAAACATGTCACCAAGGCTAAAGGGTAATAATCTGCAGCCAAATAATAATGCAGCCATCTTGATTTTATTTCAAAGGAAGAGGTTGGAAGGCAAAATAGTATGGCCCCTTTTATGCAATGAGAAACAGCACTCATAATCGGTACTGTGTATTGGGAATCAGACGAAAATGGCTGCAGTGGATAAAAATGTACACTGCTCTATGACAAGAAATCATAAATCTGATATTTTGAGATGTCAGCAGAAATTTTTTTAATTTGATTTTATATTTAATAAGGCACTAACATTACATCTCAAATCATATTCATCTGAAAATTAAACAAAATTCTATATGTTATGTGGAACAAAAAGTACAAAATGTACAAACTCTGCATACAAATACACACACTTTTGCCCAGCGGGAAATCACCCTGGTACTCTAAAGAGCACACAAAGTGTAAACAACATGTTCAAAAGTATTTTGACTTAATCATAAGTCCACTTTTCCTAATTTTTATGAAATAAATTTTCTTTTTAATGAAAATTTTTTAATTTCATAATTTTTATGAAATAAATTATCATTTTAATGAAAACATTTTTAATTTCATAATTTTTATGAAATAAATTATCATTTTATTGCAATTTTTCTAAATTCGACTTTATTTACCAAAATTTATTTTTATAAAAATTAGGAAAAGCGGACTTATGATTAAGTCAAAATACTTTTGAACATGTTAAACATGTCACATGGTCTATAAGCAATTGATTTGATTTGTTGTTTTCTTCTCTCTCAAGGTTTCAGAGCAGATGTTGCTGCCTCGTTTCTCTATGCTCTGATCCTCATACTGACTAGCATCACAACAAGTAGTCTTGCATTCCTCATTGGTGCTTGCTTCAACATCTTGGCTATTGCTAACCTATTGATCGCTATGTCAGTCCTCTTAATGATGGTATACATGCACATTCGATTCCTTAACGTTTTCGCTAAATTTTAGAAATCTAAAATAAGTTAACACATATTTCTTGTCTAATTAATTTTGCCCTTCACCGACGTGTGTATAGCACTGCATACTCAGTGCTTTCCAAGTGTCTGTGAAAAAACTTCACAGTCAACTCGGGGTGGGGGATTAGAACTCAAGACCTGCTACTTACTAGTGCAGACGTCTTAACCTCTTTTCTTAACGTCGAGTTGTAACCTCCAGTTCTTTTCAGAACTAATTACTACTCAATTGAGATTTTCACATGGTGTCACCGCAATTAGTCATACTTAACCACACCAGTGTTGATTTGTTTATGAATATTTCAGATATTTGGAGGACTACTGATCAACATAGCATCACTCCCGGAATGGTTACAATACTTACAGTATCTCAGTGTCTGTCGATACTGTATGAATGTAAGTAAGATTATCAAAAGTGTCAATCAGCAATTATATATCAAATGAAACTAGGTAGGACATCAAATAATTACTCCCATTCCGGCCCTCCGTTCACGTCGTAGCCCTCTAGCGGTGAAAAATGAATCCTGTCTATAGGACATTTTTATGTGTATGTAAATTCCATCCTGAATAATATGTTTGAAGTGCACACTTATTTCAGAGAAAACACAAAAAAAAATTTTCATAAATTTTGAACAGAAACAATTTCTCATGCCTTTGACTCCGCATTGAACTGAAACTTTCATGGGTTGGTTGCTTTATAATATTTTTCCAGTTCGTCAAAAAAAGCATTTCCAAT
>CM055826.1:38334800-38380820 GCA_029582265.1 Zoroaster sp. YZ-2022 | reverse complement strand
AAATAATAATAAAAGGAAAGGACTTGTGTTTTTCTCTTGATTTGTTTTTGCATGGGTAGGGAAGCAGAGGCGTAGCCAGGACTTTTTCAGTGGGGGGGGCACAGGGGGGTGGGGGCATTGCTTTTCAGTGGGGGCGCCCAGGGGGTATGTTTTTTTTTCCTTTTCTTTTTCTTTTTTTTGGGGGGGGGGGGCACTATTGGGATTTTTCGTGGGGTGCCCCCTTGGGGGAGGCATTGTAGAGAAGTGGGATTGGGTTGGCCTTGGAAACTTGTTTCAGATGTGCTTTGCATAAGCTATACATCAACATTTCATTATGAGCAAAATACAGTTTATCAGATTTTATGTTGACTTTGTAAATCTTGATTGTATGTTACTGTTAGTACTACCTGACATTAAACAATCGCTTGATGACAATTTCGCTCCTTTTCCAGTTTTATCACGTGTCAGGCCGAGCAATCAAGAATATCTTAAGAAACCCAAGAACCTCCTACATGCAGGTAAGTGTAAAGAAGAAGTCCGTGGTCACGTGTAATAAGCAAGAGGTAGGGAAATTGCCTCTAATCGGACGGAAGAGTGAGGCAAGATTGTAAATTAAACCCTGGTTGGACTTCCACTTTCGTATACTACGGTGCGAGGGAGTTAATTTTGGGATAAATCTACCTAACCATCACGGCTAATACATTGTGTATAACGGATTAGAAGTTTCGGTGCGTGAGAAAATATAATCCAGAACAATCCACGAAAATTTCCGTTTTCCGTGAATAGAACATCTAGAAATTCACAGAAGGGGGTGTGGTAGATTCGAGCCTTTAGAGAACAAACTCAAGCGCCTTGGATTGGTACTGTCTGAAAGTCATCAACAGTGAATGCGCAAAGACTCCGCTAGAGTTATGACGTCACACCTAGCCCATGATGGATATCTACCTTCATAGGCATACTTCTCTGTCTGCTCCGCGGGGGAAAGAGGTGCCCCAACATCTTCTTATCCAGCCGGGCCGGTATATGCTGCTGAGATGCTGAGATATTATGGTCATCTCTAGATTACTGGTGATGTTTGTGAGTTAATCTGAAGGAAGACCCTTTGGTTGGGACCAGCATGGGGCATGCTGAAGCAGGCCAGGCCCCGTAGGTGTACTGGATCACGCCTAGACATGCTCCGATGACGTGATCCGATGAGACCTACGTACATCAGGAGAACGGGCGCAGATGCAGCGAATAGCCCACTTGAAATTTATCTCTGCAACCATGTATCTTTCTCACCAGATCTTAGTGATTGCTTTCCTGGCTCTGATTGTGGGCGGAATTTACTTTCAGATTGACGACTCAGCAGTCTCAGGAATTCAAAACAGGTATACAACATTAAAATCCGTGAAATTAAAATCTGTCAGAGTTAACCATTTTCTATTAAATTAAGTGTGTTTATTGATTTTTTAAATATTATTTTAACATTTTGTTTCGAGAATGAGTAAGTCTATAATTATGAGTAAGTATGAATACACGAATAACTAGAGCTCAAGTGTTTGTTGGAACAAACACACGGTGTTCGTGTGAACTTCTGGTTCAATAAAATTATCATCGATGATGTCAATATCATATTGTGCAAGTGTTTATCATCTTTTATAATAACAATATCAATTTCATATTCAAAATAAATATCAATTTTGTGTTAGAATGTGTTGAATTTGAACTTCCTGTTTGGACAGGAAGTAAAGGTCAGATCAGGTGATTTGAAGGCCATATATGATTATGAAAAAATAACATTAGTACCTGCTTTGGTTCAATTTCTGAGATTGGAAAATAATCCCTTTTAAAACTGCCGCTGGGGCGCTCTAAACTTTGATGACGTTGGCTTCGATATTCTTTCCTGATAAGGCTGAGGTGGAAAGAATGTCATATCAACCGCCACTTTTTATGGCTTTTTAAAAAATTTTTTTCAACCACTTACCAGTTAAAAATTATTCTATCGATTTTTGGGGTTACAGAAAGTGAAAACTATCTTTAAAATTTACTTTTATGATGGTTTTCGGACTTTATTTCCCTTCTAAAAAATTCTCCCCTTCAGAAAATAGAAGAATCCTAACTTATTATATCCTCAATTTACCCTAAATGATGCCCCTAAGGATATATCATCAACTGGACAGTAACTTACAAATGAAATGAGCAGTTTAGTGTTTCAGTTTGTTTCAGTGAAGGATTCTCTTGTAAAATGCTGAATTTCAATGCGTGATCATATGCGTGGACTTCTTGGCGCCGTTTTTGGAGACGCACAGAATTGTGGTCATCAAAAAAATTTATGTTGGTATAATGACTCACCCCCAAACTGTTAAAGTTGATGGGGCACAGAAAATGTACCCAAGAAGACAAACGGTTGAATCATGTTTCATCTTATTTCAGATGGTTGTAAAATTGTTTTTAATCTTGGAAAATAAAAATATTGATTTAATTTTGCCCTACAACACCGACGTTTGTATTGCACTGTATACTCAGTGCTTTCCGAATGTCTGTGAAAATGCGACTCGGGCGGGATTCAAACCCACGATCTCCTGCTTACTAGTGCAGGCGTCTTAACCTCTCGACCACCGAGCTTGCCCGATGACAATTTGCCGGCTAGAATCCCATGTAGCTTCTTGTCTGTGTGTGGTGTGAGACACCTTCAAGGCCGTTCACACGCGAAATGGGCTGTGCAAATAGTACTTCTGAATAGTTGTTCACTTAAACTTATTTAGCAATTTGTCACTAGTTTCAATTGGTTAGAGTGAATTTCAATCTAAAATTTATAGAGAGTATCCCGTATACCAACTTTACGCCCAAAAAGTCTCCGGTTTCTGGTCATCGGTCGGCTTCAAAATCGGTGCGGTGACGCGCTTTTTTTGGCAACAGGGAAATACGTGATACATGTATACGCGGGGACCAAATTTCCCATATACAAAGTATGGTGGCTAAGAGAGGCCTCACAAATCGGGCAAACGTTCATACCCCTATGTGAAAAAGTCGTTTAAAACACATCAGGGCAGAATTCCAATCGATCCAGCAATTTTGGCTGCAATTGGACATCATTTCATAGCAAACAAATAATAATAATAAAAATAAAATGCCGACGCGCGGGTCTGAGGCAATGCACGCGTAGACCAAAAACCGGGGACTTTTTTTTGCCTTACCAAGATTTTGCCTTACCAAGATTTAAATTTTTAATTTAATAATCTGGTAATTACCATATTTGTATCTTCCCTTTAACGTGTTTGTTCGTTTGTCAGACACCGTTTTTGGTATGGTTTCTTGATGCATTGGTTAGTTCAGTCATCAAACCGTTATTCTCTGCTTAATTTGACACAACCTCATAATATTCCTTTTTTATCACTCAGGGTCGGAGCTTTCTTCTTTGTGACAATCAACATGATGTTCTCATACGGCAGCGCTGTTGAACTCTTCATTGGGGAGAGGGTTATCTTCATGTAAGTTCCATACGATGTGGGCCGAGAACATTATAAAAATACACTCACATTTTGTCGTACTCATTCAAATCGTATGCGTAATTAAATTGACAATGATTTAATATTTCTAAACAAAATTACGGCACACTAGATTTTTTTCTATAGAAGATTGATACCATACTAAGCTGGCAATTTCACATACTAATTTGCCTGTTTTGCTTATTTTGGAATTACCAATTCTTTATCTTATTGTTATCATCGAGGCTCGGATAAAGAGGTTACGTAAATGTATTTATTATAATTTTTGTTTTAAAAAATAAATTACTGGAAACGTACAGACATGAACTATACGGTATTTAACATTGGTTCACCAAAATAAAATAACTTTACCGATGCGAATTTAGTCCAGGTGATGGGATATCGACGCACCGGAGACCACTGTGGTTATGTGGAAGACAGTGTCGGTATGAGTTCTCTCTTTTTTGCGCAAATTTCAACCAAAACAGTTGTGTTTAATTCTTGTATTATTGTTTGTGTGTAATACTCTGGATGATAAACAGTCACGAGTCAGCCAGCGGTTTCTACCGCGTCTCGGCCTATTTCTTCTCCAAGGTATTCTGTGATCTGCTGCCGATGCGCATCATACCAGCATTTCTGTACTCTGCCATCACGTACTGGATGATAGGTATATAATGGGGTCTGGGGGGTACGTCTGGGGGTATACCATGGTTATGGTGGGTGGTGATGGAGTTGTGTGTAGGAAACTGTGAGCGGTTGTGCCAACCGCAGCATCCAAGCATTTTGGGAAAGGGGAAATGTGAGGGATAAATGAAGCGATTAATGAGGGAATTCAGAAGAAAAATTGTTTACCATTTTAAAACAGAAACAAAACCACAGCTTGCGTACATGAAAATGTTAGCAATTTTGGATGGTTCTTCCTGAGTGGAACACGAATTTACATATTTAATACATTTTAAGGATTAATCTGGGAGAAAGCCCACAGGGTGGTCATGTTGTTTTTATTCCATATAAAAACATGTCACCAAGGCTAAAGGGTAATAATCTGCAGCCAAATAATAATGCAGCCATCTTGATTTTATTTCAAAGGAAGAGGTTGGAAGGCAAAATAGTATGGCCCCTTTTATGCAATGAGAAACAGCACTCATAATCGGTACTGTGTATTGGGAATCAGACGAAAATGGCTGCAGTGGATAAAAATGTACACTGCTCTATGACAAGAAATCATAAATCTGATATTTTGAGATGTCAGCAGAAATTTTTTTAATTTGATTTTATATTTAATAAGGCACTAACATTACATCTCAAATCATATTCATCTGAAAATTAAACAAAATTCTATATGTTATGTGGAACAAAAAGTACAAAATGTACAAACTCTGCATACAAATACACACACTTTTGCCCAGCGGGAAATCACCCTGGTACTCTAAAGAGCACACAAAGTGTAAACAACATGTTCAAAAGTATTTTGACTTAATCATAAGTCCACTTTTCCTAATTTTTATGAAATAAATTTTCATTTTAATGAAATTTTTTTAATTTCATAATTTTTATGAAATAAATTATCATTTTAATGAAAACATTTTTAATTTCATAATTTTTATGAAGTAAATTATCATTTTATTGCAATTTTTCTAAATTCGACTTTATTTACCAACATTTATTTTTATAAAAATTACGAAAAGAGGACTTATGATTAAGTCAAAATACTTTTGAACATGTTAAACATGTCACATTGTCTATAAGCAATTGATTTGATTTGTTGTTTTCTTCTCTCTCAAGGTTTCAGAGCAGATGTTGCTGCCTCGTTTCTCTATGCTCTGATCCTCATACTGACTAGCATCACAACAAGTAGTCTTGCATTCCTCATTGGTGCTTGCTTCAACATCTTGGCTATTGCTAACCTATTGGTCGCTATGTCACTCATCTTAATGATGGTATACATGCACATTCGATTCCTTAACGTTTTCGCTAAATTTTAGAAATCTAAAATAAGTTAACACATAATTCTTATCTAATTAATTTTGCCCTTCACCGACGTGTGTGTAGCACTGCATACTCAGTGCTTTCCAAGTGTCTGTGAAAAAAACTTCACAGTCAACTGGGGGGGGGGGATTAGAACTCAAGACCTGCTACTTACTAGTGCAGACGTCTTAAATTAACCTCTTTTCTTAACGTCGAGTTGTAACCTCCAGTTCTTTTCAGAACTAATTACCACTCAATTGAGATTTTCACATGGTGTCACCGCAATTAGTCTTACTTAACCACACCAGTGTTGATTTGTTTATTAATATTTCAGATATTTGGAGGACTACTGATCAACATAGCATCACTCCCGGAATGGTTACAATACTTACAGTATCTCAGTATCAGTCGATACTGTATGAATGTAAGTAAGATTATCAAAAGTGTCAATCAGCAATTATATATCAAATGAAACTAGGTAGGACATCAAATAATTACTCCCATTCCGGCCCTCCGTTCACGTCGTAGCCCTCTAGCGGTGAAAAATGAATCCTGTCTATAGGACATTTTTATGTGTATAAAAATTCCATCCTGAATAATATGTTTGAAGTGCACTTATTTCAGAGAAAACACAAACAAAAAAATTTCATAAATTTGCCAGACAGAAACAATTTCTCATGCCTTTGACTCCGCATTGAGCTGAAACTTTCACAGGTTGGTTGCTTTATAGATATTTTGATTCGATCAAGGAAAGCAAGCATGTTCATAATTAGAAAAGCTTGTATCTTCCATTTAAACTTGATAGCCGCTGCTTCCTTAAAGGGCGCACTCAACCGGTCGTGCACGGAGTGGATAGGTTAGGCGGTTGGCTTAATTTATGCATGCTCTCGTTTGACTGCATAACGTACCGAATTTTATCGGACCATGTTTGTGAAAGTAATGCAATTGAATTGGTTCATTCGCAGCCCTATCCCCAATAAAGTGCCGATGCCAAATGTTCTGTTTGTTTGTTTGTTTGGTTTGTTTTGTTTTTGTTTTTTCATTTCCACATAATATTCTTCCTCCAAAATATTGTGTTTGTAGCTAAGATACATTTGGTGATACATTTGCCATAAAAGTATTGTTAATTATCAATACAAAATTATCATACAAAATTTACTGATTGTTCTCATTCTCTCTGCATAAAGGCCCTGTCTATCAACGAACTCAAAGATCAGCAGTTCTGTGATCCTATCATCAACGGAACGCAAAACTGGTAAGCCAGTATCCACATGTATTTGACATTATATCCCAACAAATAATAACCATTAATAACCATTGATTGACCATTTTGTGCATTTGATGTTTTAAGCGCTTAAATGGCACGCTTTGAGATGTTTAAAAAAGAAATTTATGTCAACATTTTCGTGACTTTTGCAGAAAATTTGTATTGATTGCGTTTTAGCAAATCAGCGAAAATAACTGTCTCGCTCTTGTCAATAATTATAGACAGCTGGAGGCGTGATTTCAAACGATACTAAACGAACAGTTTGTATTTTTGTGTCAGTCTCCCCACTGATTCTTCCTGTGTAGCCAAAATTCTGTCTCATCTTCATTCAAGCCAAAAGTCTCCGGTTTCTGGTCATAGGTCGGCTTCAAAATCGGTGCGGTGACGCGTTTATTTATTTATTTGGCCAACTAGTGAAATACGTGATACATGTACACGCGATTATTGGAACCAGGCCTCACAAATCACAAAACGTTCATACCCCTATGTAAAAAGTCGTTTAAAACACAGCACGTAGAATTCCAATCGATCCAGCAATTTTTGCTGCAATTGGACATCGTTTCATAGCAAAAAAAAATACATGAAAACTAAATATGCCGACGCACATGTCTGACGCGACGCGCGCGGAGACCAGAAACCAGATACCGTTTTTTGGCCAAATCCGTACCGGCCTGCTCTTAAATTCATATTTACTATGTTTTTATTTTTATTTTATTTCCCAAACTCAGCATCGACGGAGATTACTACCTTGAAACCCAGGGCATCGACTATTCGTTTTGGGGCTTTTGGCAAAACATCGTTGCCATGGTAGCAATGAGTCTCATCTTCATCTTCCTGACATACGTCCGGATGAGAAAGATACCCAAGTTTAAATAAGAACCCAATCTGGAATTTGTTTCCCGTATTTATAGGCCTTACTAAAAAAAATGCTGGTCGTCTTTTCATATTAGAAAAATTAAGGCCAAGAGAGGGTTTGGGTGGGGGTCCTGTTTCCAAGAACACTTCTCTCGCAAAGTATCCAATTCGAGGTTATTTTCCGTTCCGATTACACCCATCTAATTACGGCCACAGTCCCAACCCACCTTTAGAAATGCTCAGCTGAAGACTCAGTCACGCCAAATTCATAAAAGCCATGCGCGTGACCTTGTATTATGGTGACATTGCCACAATGACTGAGGCTTTCCTCTGTGTCGTTTATGAATCTGCCCTGTGAACTTGACAGGGTATAAGGGGAATTTAACCTGAGAGTAAGTTTTGTAAAGATGTCTTTCATCGATGTGTATTGCATAATGTGGTTAGATTTCATCAAAACTTGTTAATTGATTAGTTTTCATCATTTGATATGTTATACACAAGTTAAAGATGCATATTTTTTGAGTTTTTAACCCAGTTTTTTCATAACTCGACTGTGAGCAGCGCGCCCCACACATTGAAACTGACAGGACTTCATTATTCATTATTCGAAATACCCACAAGTAGTGCCGAACAATATAAACAAAGTTAAGAAATTATTTGACACTGCTGTCATTAAGAAATACGTTTTTAAATACCGACAATTTCTGAATTCATAAAATTAATTTAAAGACATATTGTTATGCTTCACTACTTTACCAACAAAAGGGGGCGCACTCCGCCCCTTGGCTACGCTCATGGTTTATATAAACCATTTAAAAGCGACCTTGATCGGTGATATGACATACCGTTCAATGATCATGCGTGTATGGGATGTCTCAGTTGTGGACGATGTTATTCAACCCATCGCTGTGAGTTTCGTTCAGTGCTGAGAACCATACGAGGTAGGCTAAGTGTTAATTCTTCATCAAAATTATATTTATAAACACTGAAGAATTTAAGACTGAAACTGTTGTTTTTTCTTCAAAGCTTTCCAGTTATTATAGTAGTGTCAGAAACGTCAGATAAATTGTGTTATCTACGTTAGTTTCAGAGCAAAAGTAATTACTTTTTCCTAGATTAGTGTAGTGGGTTAATAGGTAAAACTTGTAGCTTTGCATGGTGAGGATGATAAGTAAGACTAATTGCGGTGACACCATGTGGAATCTCAATTGAGTAGTAATTAGTTCGGAAAAGAACTGGAGGTACAACTCGACGTTTCGATCAGTGTGCTCTGATCGTACTCAGGAGAATGCCGGACTCTGGGGAATGCTGCTGCTTAAGTAGGCTGCTGGAGGATTACGCGAAGACAGTGGGTTAATATTTTTAGTAAACAAAGATTCAACATTTGAACTGTTTTTTCCCAGCATGATATTTATTCCCTATATGTCTCATCTCTCGTGATTTTGAAATGCCGTCGTTATCCTCCCCCTAATGACCGACTTTCTCGCAAAATGCCATGCTTATGGTCACTATATATAATTATATAAGCCTTATTGGAATTGTGCGTGCAATGAATTATGGGAGTTGGGTTTTGGAAAAAAGTTATAACGATACTTTGTCGACTCCCCTATACGTCTTAAGAACGTAATAATACAACGTAATAAACGCGTTGTTGCAACGTTAAAGACACGTTTCCAGTCACCTTATGACCACTTAAAAAACTTTATTATAACGTTGCCACAATGTGCATTTTTGGTTGTGATAACGTTGTCCAAATAACGTTGTAGCAACGATACTTAATTGTCGACTCCCCTATGTCCTAAGAACGTAATGATGCAACGTAATATAAACGTTGTTTCAACGTTAAATACACGTTTCCAGTGACCTTATGACCACTTATAAAAACGTTATTACAACGTTGCCACAACGTGCATTTTTGGTTGTGATAACGCTGTCCAAATAACGTTGTTGCAACCATACTTTGTCGACTCCCCTATACATCTTAAGAACGTAATGATGGAACGTAATAAATACGTTGTTGCAACGTTAAAGACACGTTTCCAGTGACCTTATGACCACTTATAAAAACGTTATTACAACGTTGCCACAACGTGCATTTTTGGTTGTGATAACGTTGTCCAAATAACATTGTAGCAACGATAATTTGCCGGCTCCCCTATACGTCCTAACAACGTTGAATAAAAGTAATGAAGACGTTGTTGGAACGTTAAAGACTTTTCCAGTGACCTTATGAGCACGTATATAAATTACGTTACTTCTACAGCGAATTGCATTTTTGGTTGTAGTAACAATGTACAAATTACGTTGTAGCAATGTTTCTACAACTTACCAGGTACACGGGCTTTATACACAGGAAACTGAAAATTAAGCATGAAATAATTTATTGTACATATAATGATTTATTGGCCGTAAGTGATCATAGCGGAATGCCCTAAATGACGGTCTGTTAAATTTTATTGTGTATCACTTATTATTTTTGTAATTGCAATATGAAATAAATTGTACTGCACTGAATTGAGTTAAACGGAATTGCATTAACCCTTTCATTACCAGCCAGTTATGTAAGAGAGTACCCTTCTTTACCACAGTAATTAGGAGCCCAATGTCACTTCAGCACCAGTGGGTTTTTCACAATTTCATTGAAGTGCGCCCTCACTCTGCAGTAATAGACACTTTTTTTACATGTGTACTGTACATACCAAATGGCTCAAATATATTTGTATGTTAAACTGATGGTAAAAATGAGTATACAAATGGAGGAAAATATTGTGCAGATTTTTAAGTGTAAAAGCAAAACATTGAAATATTTAGATCAGTATTTACACTGAAGAAAAGTAATACAAATAGGTGATATTTCATGCAAATACGGTATATGTATAAGATTTCTTTTCCATGTGAAAAACAATAACTTGGATGAGATTTTTGGGGAATTGTTTTTGTTTTCTACTTGGAAATGAACCATTCAGTGTACATACATCACAATCCATGCTAACAACCCCTCACCCCCCCCCCCCCAATTCAATGTTGGTTTGGACTGTAATCTGCGGCTTGTCCGACCATTCCCAACATTGAACGGGGAGAAAACAAATAGTATAGATTTACAATCAAGTGATGTGGTATTTCTCAAAGCAAGGAACTATGCACATAGGTTGTGTACATTGTTTACAGATCATCTTTGTTTGTTTTCGCTCGCCTAATTTTTCGGTTACTGCAAACAATGCAGTCGCGTTTCTTTCCATTGGGGTTTTGCCAGGATAGTGCTGTTGCCCTGTCAACTCAATAGGAATATGGTATCTCAACTGACTTGTTGCGTTACGTTCCCAACCCAACAGCAAGCCCTGTACAATCCCTATACGAAAATCAAGGTTACTGACATTTTTGTTCCCTGCTATGCTGGTGAATATTACTCTGCTATTGACAATACAGATATTCAGCATATGGAAAAAAACCTCTTTTCCACCATTTCAAGCTTCTGTGTGTATGATTGTAGTACTGAAAACATTGGTTGGCAAGATCAGTTCCACCCATGTTTTTGTTGTAATCTTCAATACAATTGGGCTTCATAACATCACAAAATCCACTTGTGCTCTTATTACACCGAATTTGCTTTTTGGACAAATCAGTGTTGCCTACATTAGTTAAAAGTGTTACAGATTTTTTGTCTTGCCAAACGATACACAATTGCCCACCTTTCACCAAAAAAAATGGGTCATCTCCTTTCTTCATTTTATGGTTTTTTGGGTTTGCGGCCTGGGGTATTCCCTGTGTAGTGTAACGAACAGTTCCACAACATCCGAATCCTAGTTTAGCAAGTTTAGCTACAAGAGCTGGGCTAGTATAGTAATTATCACAATATATTACGTGTCCCTTATTCTCAAGTCCATGGATCAGATCAATGACGACTTTTCCTGCAACTGTTGGGTTTGGTGGATGGCAGTCTGATGACTTGAAATCTACGTCTGCATCATAAACAGTTTGGGTGTAGTCGGCTCCTGTGTACAGTTTCCAAGCACACGTGTAACCTGTTTTGGACTCGTTCAGGGAGAAGGCTTTAATACCCCGTTTGATAGGTTTGTTAGGCATGTACTGAACAAAACTTAAGCGTCCCTTGAATTTCAACATACTCTCGTCTGGAGACAGATTATGCGCAGGGCTATACAGGTTTAGAAACTTCGGGACGAGGACTTCTATCAAGGGCCGAACTTTGGAAAGTTTGTCCCGTTTAGCCAAGGCTCTACGAGGAATTTGGTTATTTGAGATGTGGAGGAACCGAAGAATTGAACTGAACCGATTACGGGACATGATCGACGGATAGAATGGGATGTGAAGAATTTCAGATGTCGACCAGTACATCTTGTATTGAGAGGATTGTTTATGCCCACAGCAATGAGAAGTGCCACAAATGCCATCATTTCTGGAATGTTGGTTGGGTGCCAGGAGAATTGTTCATCAGGATTTGAGTCTATTGTTTGCTGCGCATAGCGATTAGTCTCGTCGACGAGCATATTCCACACAAGTTGACAAAAATACAGCTTGAAGATCTCTACTGCCGACAGTGTGGCAAAGTCGCCGGTGGGGCCAGAATTTCCAGTGAACTGCACAGTCCCACACTCGTAATGGTCTCGTCGTTCCCAACCAGATCGGAAATCTAACTTTCCTGTCGTTCTCCTTGATCTCGGTCGGCTATCACCTTGGTAGGTCGGCTGCAACAGAAAAACAAGGCAAAGGAGGATTAATCTCGGTCCTTTGTAAATACAATATCTCAATGCTGCATGTGCACAGGCCACAGGGGGTCATGCGCAAAATGAATATTGTGCTGAGAAAAAAAATATGGCAGATTCCATCCACTCTCCAAAACTCGTTGTCGATAAATTTTCGTTTTAATGTGGGATTGTGAATGTGAATTCCCCCAACTTCTTGCATAATACGACTTATGAGGGCCTTTCGAATACAAGGCTATTCTTTTGGAAGCTTGAGACTAAGAGTGCATTTTCAGCCTGTTAACGCTAAACAGCACGACCGGCTATGGGTAAATGTTAAAATTTCTATGCTATATCTATACATCAACTTGCTGTTTCAATGAATACAAATATTACCCCAACATTCCCAACAAACTACTAATAATTGTACATTTTCACTTGACTTTTTTGACCCAGTCCAGGGGTGGGATTTGGTCAATCCTATTAAAGGGATCCATTTTCTAAATTTACATTACTCAACTCCAACAGTTGTAACGCTATTTACGCTATAGCCTAGGAAAATAAGTGAATTACGTTAATTTGCATTGGGCCAGGAAGAGTAACGTTAACTGTTATTAGTTATTCATTTTTACTGTGATTTTGGCCTACCTCTTCAAGTTCAACGAATTCCGTTGGAATTTGTACTTCTAATGTGCTGTCGTCATCCGTTACTTCGTCATCTGATTCTGAGCCACTGTCTGCCAAAATCTCAGCCAAAATGCCATCATTTATGTCCGTTTCCATCATGATTGCAACTAAATTAAACTGACCGTTGTGGAAGCGAGTGGACGCTAGCACCGGGAACCGCAAAGTGACGCACTTTTCTTTTCATAAACTTTTATACACTTCATTGCTGTCAATAGAGGGCGCCAACCCCAAAAACCACTCAAGCATTTTCAGGTGGTGATTTAAGTCGCCGTGGTCGTCAAGGGCATGCCGATTCCCGGCACCTTTTAGAGCCCACGGGAAGGAAGCGTATCACAACAAAGCCTCTTTTTAGAGCCCGTGGGATCGAAAGGGTTAAATTGAATACAACATGTTTATGGCTCAAGGGAAGACATAGCGTGAAAACCAGACTGATTGAGGCAACGAATCTTCCGGGTTATGGCTTCCTTTGAACCAAATTGCAGTAGGTAAAGCGTTTTTCAAAAACGACATAAACTTCACATTTAACGCAAAACAGAAAAAACTGCTACGAATTATCCAGGGTATGCAGCTCAAAAAGTAAGCTCCTATTGTGATGGGATACGAAAGATCAACAGTTTGGTTTTAAAAAGCATGTTCTAAATCATCGCTGATTTTCTCATATTTTTACTGTAAAAAGTAATGATTTGGAATACATGTAATACGTTACAATACATGAACTGATACAATTTTAAGACAAATGCCTCAAAGTAAATAATATCTATAAAAGGTCTGACGTTGGATGTTATCAATTGTATACAATATCAGTTTCAAGCTATTCCAAACAATACACACCGTTAAAATTTAGATAAAAAGGAATTGAAAGTGAAATTAGATCTGGTATATTGATCTGTTAATACAAGTGTGATAATGTTTTACTATAATTATACGGACTTACTTTTTTGTTACTCAGTGCCCTCCATATTTGTTAAACCTTTGCCTATTTTCATGAAACTTGGTACGAATGGTACATGTATGTTTGCAAAAGAAACAATAAATAAATAAATGAATCGTTTTGATAACATGGCTCTTTGGCTTCAAAAGAAGGATGAATAAAAAACATAAAGACACAGTTTCTGAGTAAAATATAAAATGTAATAATGGGTAAAATATATTACAACATAAACATTGAAATGTGTATTTAAACATATAGCATTAGTTTATACCAATGAAAACAATAATGTAAAACTTATACGTTTCTCAGCCAAATTATTTAAATTAGCATCCAAATTAGCGTCAATCATTTTTGTGCTAAATTGAATGCTTATCAAGATCACCATTCATTCAGTTTCATTTAATCGCACTCTCGGTGTCATACAATTAAACAAAATGGTATCAAATTTAAAAATACCCACAAACAACATAATACATTCAAATTCGCCTGAGCTTTCCGTGGCATATCCCCATTTCAAGCCAATCTAGTGGAATTGAATGACGGATTGAATCACTAAAATTAATTATGCAAATTTGAATTTGAATGTATTGTTACGAATCTTACCCTTTGATTTTGATAAATATTAGCACCCTCTATTTCATTTCTGCAAATTAGCGCAGTTGCAAAAGGTAGGGGTCACTCATATCAGGGTTATGAAGCAGAGGTTACCTCCAAACCCATATCATGGCCTATAGGTAGTAAATAAAATAACCAATGAAACAGTTTAAGCGAAGCAAGTTATAAACATGACTTGAACATTCACTGATTCTATTATTTCTATGTTTGTTTAGAGTTTAGACCATGTGATTCATTTACACTCATGCAGTAGATGCAGAGTTTGTACATTTTGTACTTCTCCACATCATAAATATGAAGAATTTATTTAATATTTAGAGGTAATTTGAGATGCCATTTGAGATGTATAGTTCCTTTTTAAAAACAAACCATATTAAGAATGTGTTTGCAGATATCTCAAAATATCAGCATTTATGGTTTATTGTCATACACCAGTGTATATTTGGTGACATCTTCTATAGAGGACGGTGTTTTCTGTCCGTCTGTCTGTGACGCCCATACACGGGTGCGTTGTTTTCCCAGTTACGGAAGAGTTGCAAGCTATGCAACCTTTCTTATCCTGCGGTAAAAAGATAGGTGCTCAGCGTGTGTGCGGTTTCCCAGTATGGCAAAGTGAAATTCCGTGCGGCCTTTCTTATCCTGCACATAAAAATCTGTACATGTGTCTTACGGTGTGCATGGAACCACACACGCGCCATACAAGCACACGCATACTACCAAGCGGTGCCTGGCTACAGTAATCGTAGTACGGGAAACGTGACGGTCAAAAACTTTCGAATAAGGCCCCCAAAAAAATGTTGAGTTGCCCTCCAGTGAAAATATTTGAAGGGGTCGGTCGGTATTTTTTTTTCTCCTTGACTGTCATTTTAAGATTGAAATGCATTGGAACTGAAACCACATACCATGTTTTTCAAAGATGTTTCTAGCAGTATGCACAAGTACCTAAAGAATAAAAAGACATCACACATTCAACTTTATAATAATCTTTCAACAGCTTTATTTCAACATTTCATACACTTGTTTCTAGTACTTTTGTTCTTAACAACTTTATGCATCCCATTGGTTGACATAATTATGATATTAAGACATTTGTATAGCTATCAGCAAGGAATTTTGCTTCAGAATAAAAGTATCCCAAGCATTTTTGTTGTACTGTTAAACACAGGTTTTGTTTTGTTTATATTTTGAGTTCTTGACTTCAAACTTCTGAAATTTGACTTTGAAAACGTGTAGATTGAGTCGCAATCGTTGACATACAAAACAGTGCGCGAAGCCAGTGGAAAACATGTGAGGGGCCATTCGATTGGAAAACGTGTAGATTTGAGTCGCAATCGTTGGCACACAGTGTGCGCGAAGGCAGTGCACCATGTGAGGCCCGGGGCCATTCGATTTGAAAACATGTAGATTGAGTCATGGGTACCTGAAGATAGATCGTCTACTCTATGACTAGGAGCTTTTACATACAAATTTTAACCACTGATATCTGTATCATTAATTTGTGTTCAAACCAACTATCTCTACCTCTTATTCCCCATAACTGTGCTCCCCTCGCAAATTGTGCTCCCCTTCTCTAATTGTCTACATAGCAGATGTCAGGACTACATCAGATCTGTAAAACGGGTAAACAGCTAGTATTCTATTAAAAACCAGACATATTCAAAGTTACACCCAGACATCATTAATCATCATTTGTCCAGTTGAAGTTTGAAAGCTAAGTACGCTTTTGAAAGTCATCCGAGCGCAACGGCTCATTTCAATACATTTCATAAGACTAAAAATACAAGAATTGATGTACACTTTTTTCTTTCACGCCAAAATAATTCAGTGGGTAGGCCCAGGTTGTTTGTGTTAGTGCCTTTCCAAACATCAGTGTAGGCTATTTATGGTTTATTGTCATACACCAGTGTACATTTGGTGACATATTCTATTAAAAACCAGACATATTCAAAGTTAAACCCAGACATTATTAATCATCCGTCCAGTTGAAGTTTGAAAGCTAAGTAAGCTTTTTGAATGTCATCCGAGCACAACGGCTCATTTCAATACATTTCATAAGACTAAACATACAAGAATTGATGTGCACTTTTTTCTTTCACGCAAAAGTATTTCAATGGGTAGGCCGAGGTTGTTTGTGTTAGTGCCTTTCCAAACATCAGTGTAGGCTATACATCACGTGTACATGTACATATAGCTTCAGACTTCAATTTCGATCCGAAACCAGTGAAAAAGACGAAAGCGCACCACAATTTACTGCCCGTTTAGATAACGCGCTGTGAAAAATGGAGAAATAAACAAAAGTATGACTCCAAAAGTGGATCTCAGAAGTGCTTATCGGTATGTGACCTGTCATCCCGATGACTTATTTAAATGGCACTAAACTTCCATTTGGAGATAAACGTGCGCCATGCATTTTTCATAGATTAACTCCGTCTGTCTCTCGTATGATGCAACATCGTGGTTGTAATGGGGTCGTTGCTTACCTGGATGATTTTCTCATCAAAATTGAAAATACACGGGAGGCTTGTGAATTGCATTTTAATTACTTGTTTTACTTTAAGGTTAGTATTTAATATAAATTGGTCAAAGATGGATAGCCCTTCCCAAACAATCACTTGTCTTGGTATCTTAATTCATACCAATGCTCGAACTCTTATATAAAAATACCACAGGAAAAACTTGATTGTTCATTGAACTACTTCAGGAGTGTTCACAGCCATCTACTCTGCATATTCTATTTAAAAAACCAGACATATTCTAAGTTATCCATCCGTCCAGTTGCAGTTTGAAAGCTAGCTATGCTTTTTGCAAATCATCTGAGCGCAACCCTCATTTGACTCATTTCAATACGTTTCATATGACTAAAAATACAAGAAAGGTTCTGCGCTTTTTTCGTTCACACCAACATGTTCGTGTTGCCTTTACAAAATATGCGTCTATAGTATACTGTGAGTGTTCACAGCCAAGTAAGAGCCAGTGATTTCGAAAACATAATTTGTATCTATGCATGATGAGACCCACGTATAGGGCCAATGTAATATGTACTTGGGCTAACTCATATGGGAACACCGTGTCAGATTGTTCTCTTTTTTTAATTGAAACTCATTCTATTTGATTAAAACAAGTGACAGATCTTTCGAAGTTTGTTTCTAGGTTTTCAATCTAAAAGTTTAAGAGAATTTGGAATCAGGTTGTATGACATGAACACAAGAGAACACTGGTGATCATGAGACAGATGGACCAGAGCTGTTAGCTTGGAGCGAATAAATAAGTTCTTATTCAGTGTACAAAAATGTATTAGGAATTCAGTAGAAATATATTGGAATAAGGAACTGGAGTTAATTCTTATCTCTTAATGAGTTGCCAGTTATATCCATGTACAGTATACTTTGAAATCAGAATGGTGGTTTATAGCTGTACTCTACCACTTATTGCCCATTGCGTACCGGTACTTATTGTAAACAACTAACCCAATAACAATGGCAGTCAGTGTACCTTCAGACATGCTGTCACTCTTGATTGTACTTCAAAGAGATATTTCAGACATTTTCTACCACAAGATTCTGACACTCTGGGTAGAATGTCTTAAACCTAAGCTGGTTAGCGTTTCATCAGTCATTTAAATGTCTTAAACGTAAGCACCTTAACGTTTCAGACATTTAAATGTCTTAAACGTTATCCCTACCTAGGTTTAAGACATTTAAATGGCTGAAACGTAAGCTGTATTACATTTCAGACATTTAAATGTCTTAAACCTAAGCCCCATTGTACTGTTTAAGACATTTTGTCCCTAACAATAGCGTTTAAGACATTTTCCTGTTCATAGTGTCAGGAGAGAAACATTATAGGGAAGACTAGTATATTCATGATCTTAATCTCTTTGCATTATTTCAAGCATGGAAATTTTCTCTCAAAAATTCTTACCACTGATTTCCTGGGATTTGTCCATCAGCTGTAGCGCTAAGCTTTCCACATCGTCGAAACCATGGTCTACTTGACTGACAAGGTAATTCGTGGGTCTGTTAAAGAAGGGTGGTCATTGTTTATATTATTACATAAACACACGGCCAACTCATTGCTCGGACCATTTCCTGTCCCGGGTACTGAAGAATAGGAATCTATGACAGAAAGCCTGCATATATCATTATAAAATGGCCAAGCTGTACCAAGTTTTATAAGAATTTAGCTTAACTACAGTGGCTATGGAAAAACCTTGAATTCAATAAGTTGAGAACAAGTGACAATATGTATCATAATGGATTTTGAATTTAAATACCTGTAATACGAGATAAAATGGTGCCTAAAGTCAATTTGTATAATTTTTATGTAAAACATTTTTTTTAAACTTTCTAATTTTCAGAACACTATCCATGCAAACTCTGCAATTTCCAAAATTGTGTGCGTAAATTAAATTCAAATACAATCTTGCCAAAATATTTGTGAGATTGTCAGTACTTTTCGGAATTGCTAAAAATGGAGATGAGCAATTTAACAAATCAAGATCAAGAAAATATAATAATACTAAATTTAATTATTTAAAACTATGGTCTATATAGAGAGTAACCCATAACGCTGATCATTTGGGGCCCTCATATATAAAAAATATATACCAAGATAGAATTGTAAAAATATAATATAATACGAGACTTTAACAAATGTACCATCATATCATCCATGCATCAACGAACAAGTAAAAACATAAATACATAAATAAAGTATTTGAAAAACTTTACCCCTAAAATTGCACAAGCACTAAACAGAATAAAACACTAAAAATTAAGAAAAAGAAGTAAAACTTTAAACACTAGTATTGCACAAAATAAACCTTGGGCGCCCCCCCCCCCCTCTATCGAATAACCCTGCAGTTCCAATAAGGAGAGTTGTGTAGCATTTGCTGTCTTTGACTCTGTCACATAAGTGGCAAAAAACTATATAAATAAATATTGTGAATTGTAAAATTATGGCAATTTAAATGTGTTTGAATGTTGATATAATAATTCAGATGAAATATTGATAACTGTGAACTCAAATTGTAATAAATACGCAACAAATAAATTTGTAAGTAAATATCAATAAATAAGGTATATGTTAAGGTTATAATGGCTGAAGAAACAATTTTAAGGTAGTGAAGTATTTCAATAATAATTGAGGCAGTTAAATGATTGATGAGATGTATTGAGTTCTCAAAAAAAATTGTAGTGCGAACGAAATATTTATAAACGTGTGAAGTGAGGTCGACATCATTTCATATGTTTGTAAAATATTTTAAATTAGAATGATTATGAATTTGGAGAGTGCGTGATCAACATTCACCAGGTTCGTGGTCTAACATCGGAACTCAATTTTTTTTTCTCATTGAGGAAACAAATATATATGTATGTATATATTTAAGATTTCAAATTTGGAAAGTTTGAAATTAGAGGTTTTGAAACTTGGAAAGTTATTGTGTGGTTTCAGATAACTGTAATGGAAGTTTCAGACTTGTTGTTGGTGAAGCTTTCATTTTTCTTTGTGAATTTAGTCATGGGCGAGTACGTATGTTATGTATTTAAATAAAATTTTATTTGGGTTATTTACATACACAGCTGCGTATAGTTTGTTTACATATAGTCATTTACATTGTGCGTATTCTTATAATTGGTATTACGTTTTTTTTTTGTTTTTTTTTTAAACGTGGAATTTCTATGAGAATTAACCTTTGCTGCGTTTGTTGGAGTTATAAGTCAAGTACTTAAAAGATTCAGCAGAGATTACTCTCTCGAAATTGTTATAGGCCTAGTTCACATGTAATTAGTATTAAATTGTCAGGAGTCAATTTGTTTCAGGGGAGGCGTATGTTATGAAGCACATTTTTCTGAGTGACAAAATAATGTCTTGTTACCTAGAAATATCGTTGCGCCCACCTGAGACAAACTTGCGCCCATTGGCTGAAATGCCATATGTAGCATACGTCACATATTTCGCCTTGTCAATATAAGCTTGGGCATTCTATTGTCTCGCGGATTCTGTCATGGTGTGGCCTATCCGTGGGTCGTGAACTAATTCTGTGAGTATGTGCAGGAGTTAGTATTTAGCGTGTTCATTAAGATTTGACCCTACCTTGGTGATGACTATACTGTGTATATATGGGCTGACTATTATTACTGTAAAAGGGTATATTAAATAACAGATTTGTATCACGATGATGTACTGCATTGTTCTGTTTTTCTTATATGAGATGCAGCCCTTGCAAGTTGCACCCCTTTTGTAGGCCTGTTGGGTTCCTTTGTCTCACGAGATTCCGGTGCTTTGTTGTAGTTACTCGAGCGCGACCTGTGTAATACCTGCCGTGTGGCTGTACTGTGTTTTGGGCGTACTTTGGTATGTCGGTTAGCACGACCGGGGTTATACATGGGACGCGTATGAGTGCTGCTCTCTCTCCCCTTGGGTTTTAGTACCTCTCACCCCTCTAAGGTAGTGAAGTATAAGGTAGTGAAGTATCGATGGATAACATTGTTTTGACAATGTTATCCATCGCAACCACCACTATAATAAAAGGTTACGTACCAAAACGCATGGTGGACAAGCAAGACACTGTTGACTGGCTCAAAAGTATGTCATCAGTAGTCTCTTCCTCCATGGTAGGCCTCGTCTACTTACTTTTTAAAAGAACATTGTACTGTCTCAGTACAATGCACAATTCAACCAAAGAGAAAGGGTGAATCAACTTAGGTGTAACGGCAACACAAACTGCATGACCAGTTCATGACCACGTGTTTGAAGTATGCTCGTGTGGGGGTTCCTCACACTGTGCTTTTTGCCTGCAGGCATCGATCCTGAGTGTGTTGTGCATTGAGAATGGCATATCACACTGAGCATGAAGTCATAATTATATATATGACCTTACCACGTGAGTATTATTTTCAGTCACTGAGTTAATCTAGAACTTGAACTCTGATTCCATGCCCTGTTGATACGTGGCAATACCACCTTTAAACAATAACTTTAAAATGACTATTTATGAACATGTATTTTCAACAGTTAAAGAGAAATAAATACATATAATAATCAGAAGATCATTTGTTGTTTGTTTCTTTTCATTTTACAGTTATCCTTCAAATTACAATGTGTTGTTTCCTAGGCCATCCTAACAAGGTAAGCATGTGTTCCTTATAGAAAGATGCACTTATTTATGGCAATTTTCTATGCAAATGTAACAGTTTATATCAGGTTATGATTCAGCTAAATGTTACATAAAAACAAGAATTTTTTTATATTTTATTGCTTGCCATAGATAAGGCTTCTTAACATGGAAGACATGCTTATCTCATTAGACCCGGAATCCGGGTCAACATTAATCTGAGCCGTGAGTCCGGGTTGGATATGACCCGACCCTTTCCAGGTAAGAATGACCCCGGAACGTTGGGTCAGATTATTTGACTTGTTTTCCGGGTCAAATAATCTGACCCAACTTTTTGGGTCATTCTGACCCGGAAACGGGGTCATATCCAATCCGGTGTATGGGTCAAATCTGACCCAGGAATTTTTAGTGTGTTGGCTCAATGTTGGCTCGATGCTGGCTCAAAGTCAATGATACAAAGGCCCAATGTTGGTCCAATGTTGGAATATGTTGGCTCAATGTTGGCTCGATGTTGGATCAATGATACAAAGGCCCAACATTGGTCCAATGTTGGACTATGTTGGCTCGATGTTGGCTTGATGTTGGCGCAAAGACAACGATACAAAGGCTCAATGTTGGGTCCAATGTTGGAATATGTTGGCTCAATGTTGGCTCAATATTGGCTTAAACGTAACGATACAAAGGCCCAACATTGGCCAAACGTAATGCCAATGAGCAAAATTACGTTGGGCCAACGTTGGCCCAATGAAACCGTTCCGTTGGCCCTACGTTGGGCCAATGTTGTGATGTTATCTGGGAAACAAACGCAGACGTTTGTGCACGAAAACTACGAAATTCTCAGCTGATTCTGATCCTCGGGTGCGACGATCATATTTTAGTCTTTTAAGCATTTTTTCTTCTATAAAAGGAGTAATTTGCAGATAATTTCATCGTATTTAAACAAACAAATTAAGCATTATCGTCTAACCGTGGTCAAACCCACAATAGATTAGAATAATGATGATTATAAATTGGGGGTGTCGGTCGAGCGTAAAATTAAAAACGTTAAAAAATAAAAATTTAAAAAATAAATAAATACAAAATTGCTGCCACCCGAAAAACAAACCATTAAAATAATTAAAATCAAACAAAGAACTATTATCTTATCAAAAAACTATTATCTTATTATTATATTATTTTGGGACCGTCTGATATTACCGCATCACGTTCCCCGATCGTAGATTGGGGGCACAGATCGCCGCCCATCAGATCTAAAATGAGACTTGCCTGTTTTAATCACCATATTAATTTATATAGCTTTCGTCAAACGCCAATAAATTGTTCTTCCTCCCGCTAACACTGGTCAACAATTTTTTTAAACTTGTCTGCTTCGGAGATAAAATGTGCTATTTATTATGGATTTTGATGTGCTGAATTCAAATATGACAATTAAATTTGCTGATTGGCTACTGTTTCCAAGATATTTAAGTTTACATTTTATGTACTATGTATATGGTGTACATAGCAGATTTTTAATTATGAATTGTAAACCTAGGTCTTTTCATGTGTTTATGGTTGTTTCACTTGATATTATGTCACCTGCCCTGTTCATGTAACACTTACTATGTATCAGTTCATAGTTCAGTCCTTATTCAGTGTCTACTCTGCGCTTCTTGGCTTGTCTCTTGTAGTCATTAAACGGTACCATATCTTGAAAACTAGAGCCAATCAACAATTTTAAGCATCATTTCCATTCTCATTGACCCATGATTAGTCAAGTTTGACTTCATTTGTTTCGGAAGCATTTTGGCTGTAGACCAGTGTAATCAGATTGTATACAAAATAATAACAATTGAAAATCAGGAACTAGCCCACGTTGGACTTTCTCCTCGATCAGTTTCAGTGTATACATAACAGAGAAAGGGTCATTTGGGCTAGGAACATATAAAAAAGGCAATTGGCACAAGGCACTGTTTTCTCCGTTTTACCATCCTTTATATGCAATATATATTTTTGTCGATGGGAGGATAATTCTAAAAGAACTTGTTCTGAAAACCGAACTGAAGAGCTTCTCGGCCGTTAGTAGTGATTGAGTTTGCCTTAAAAGTACAGTGCGATGAGCAAATTAGAATATAACTGTCACTCCAGAAATTAGCTGAGAAATCCTCCGTCTACGTGGTTTCTAAGAATTTTTTTTTTCTTTTCTTATTATACAAATGTTCTGTATGTAATTTAACTAATTCTTAATATTTTCTTTCCATAATTTTGCTATAATACATAAAAACATAACTTTTCTGACCGACCACCTTTCTCCTCCATTGACTTTGTGCACAAACGTGTGCGTTTGTTTACAACTTTTTTCCAAAACCCAACTCCCATAATTCATTGCGCGCACAATTCCGTCACTGACTAAAGAGTAATATAATGAAAATTAGTTCAAATTCTGTTTAATATACATTCTTCTGTGGAATTAAATAAGTACTCTTTCCTGAATTCGACCTGATTAGGCCAAAACAAACAAGTCTCTGGTTTCTGGTCTCTGTGCGCGTCGCCTCAGACCCGTGCGTCGGCATTGTTAGTTTTCCCCTTTTTTTGGCTATGAAACGATGTCCAATTGCAGTCAAAATTGCTGGATCGATTGGAATTCTGCCGCGCTGTGTTAAACGACTATTTTTTACATAGGGTATGAATGTTTGTGTATAGAAAATTTGGTCTTGTTCCAATAATCGCGTATATGTGTATATGTATCACTGGCTGGCGCTGGCCCAAGAAAAACAAGATTACTAAATAAAAAAAATTAAAAAAAATTAAAAAATAAAATAAAAACAGCATTACATCACCGATTATGACAAGAAACCCACTTTAATCTTTTGGCTTTTATTAAACTTTATCTAAGAATGTCAGCACCTAAAAAAAAAATTGGATCTAGGGAAAAGTGATACCATCGTCAGCTTTACACTATTAGTTTTACGTACAATTTTGATAAAATTGTGGTTATAATTAGAATTACAAAAATAATAAGTTTAAAAATCTAAATCTTTTAGAAATTACCCACATTCGTCCTGGGGAATTTGAACTAGTCTTTTATAGTAAGCCCATTTATATACAATTGAGGTGGAAGTTTTTTAACGATTTTCATAACACCTTTGGTTTATTAGATATCAAAAGTTTGTATTCCTGCACCTGAGGTCGAGTGTCAACGGATATGGAGATCAAAATTGAACTTGTAAGTATTTATTTTTGACTATCTTTTAAACTGATGTTGTGAAGTTCAGTAAAGGTAAGACTTACTTAATTTATTTGGGACATCATCAACATTGTGCATGGGAGGGGCATAGTGTGCCATCCTCCTTTGCAAATTAAACTGTTAAATAGCGTGACTGTATGGTGAAATTATCGAGGACAATAAGTGCTACTCATCAAGAAGCAATCATAATATCACAATGTCTTTCCATATTCTCTGCTTTATTTTCAGTCCGAGGCACAGCTCTCTAAAAGCAATGACCATTCCTTCGGCTACGGTTCAACGGGAGGTGTCCTTTTTGAAAATGGCGTCCAGAAACCAACAGCTGATAGCCAATCAAATGACAGCGCCGTCGTGTCATTTCATGACATTAACTACTTTGTCAAAATGAAAGTGAACAAGCAGTCGGTGTATAAGCCAATTTTAAAGGATATCAGGTAAGGATATTTCCTTTCATACAGATGAGGGACGGCCTACATATAAGATATGGCTTTGGGGCTACATTTAGGACATCCAAACCAGCATTGTTTCTTATCTATACTATTTAGACTTTCTATGTGAGAGTTTGCCTATTCACTTGATTTTTGTATCTGGTTTTCTAATGCAGCGGTGTGTTTGAACCAGGAATGAACGCTATTCTAGGGCCAACTGGTAGCGGCAAAACATCGTAAGTATCTTCATAACGACCTTGTAAAGCCTGTTTTCCATATAGTCGTCATGAACGCAAACAGCGACGCAAATAAGTCCCAGACATTATCGCCGATTTATGGAAAAACTTTGTGCAGGTCCATCGCAGACGCTTCACCATCGGCAAAGTTGTATTAAAAAAATGTATTCTGGCATGCCGTACGTACAATGATGTCTCATTCATTTTCTCCTTTTAACTCGTAAATAAAGACAATAACTGTCAAAAAAGAAACTTAATTTCCTTGAAATATATTTAAAGTGCATCATCTGTCAGGCTTTAAAATAATATATAAGCCATATCACCAAAACCCATTATTTTTACAGGAACATTATCGATGGTTCAGGCGCCATTTTGTTTAAATTTTTGAATGATGTCACGAACTTGCGCCAGGGTACGAGGTTGGTTTGAACTGGACTTGTCCTGCGTGTCAGTCTGACCTCAAATGGGTCAAGTAGGCGATTCTAATTCTGGTTTATTCCATTCTGATATGGGTGTCTTACGAGGGTATAGAGGAAATTGTCTTAATAATTGTTTGTATCTTGTCTTGTATTGTATATTTTGTCATTGTTTTTTTCCAGTTTCGTTTTGAGTATAAATGTTATATTCTAACTAATTAACCATTCGGATTTCGTAGTAAACATCTAGGATATTTCTTTGACCTTTGAAAATCCTTTGAAACCGTTGACCATTGGGGGGGGGGCCTACATTTATTCAACACTCTTCTATTATGGCATTCGAAAAGTATCCCTACCCTCATCGTAAGTACATAGATGCGTCATACCATACATGCTCGTAATGACGGCACACGCACTCGGTTTTTTTCAACATGTGGCTCGAAGGCAATTATAATTCACTGTTTAACTATGCATAGACTAAAAACCCTATATTATTTCACGTCTTTACGATTTCAATAAGATTCTATCGCTGAAAGGGTACCCGTTAGTAAGATCATGGTAAGATATACCAATCTTTTGAAAAAAACATAAACAGCAATGCATTTTTGTATGTTAGAAGAGTATTGTTAGAACCACTCTATGTGAATGAAGGAGGTGTTTTATGTTGAAAGTGTGTCACACATGATAACCAGATAGTGGTTCAAGAGTTAGGCAAAAAAAGGTCTCCCGTTTCTGGTCATAGGTCGGCTTCAAAATAGGTGTGGTTTTTGGCCTTATCTTTACAATACAAGTCAATATGAGTGATTTATTCATTCATCTTTATCAGTCTTAAGTTATATGCATGAGTTGCTTTCCCAGGGCATTTGACAAAAACATCAGCTCCAATCAGGTGTCGTGCATACATAAAGGGCATTTTATGACTACCCTGAGATTGTAGTTGTGTTTTCTGATTGCTGTAAAAAATAAAATGAACCTTGAACCTTGAAAGGGAGATGGGATGTTTAAAATGTTTTTGTTTCAGCAAATCCTAATTTGTTTAAATTATTACATATTTGAAAATGTAAAATTTTAGATATTTGTATATTTTCGATTTTTTGATATTTTGATTTATTTATTCACGATTTTATTTATTTTCCCCCAGCCTGCTTGACGTTCTTGCAATGAGAAAAAATCCCCACGGTTTGTCAGGACAGGTTCTCGTGGATGGAGCCGTACCACCACCTGACTTTAGACTTATCTCTGGTTATGTAGTCCAGGTGAGACTATAAGAAACGTATCACAGATTATATTAGATAAACACTAATTTTTAAGTAAGACTAATTGCAGTGACACCATGTGAAATTCTTTATTGAGTAGTAATTAGTTCTGAAAACAGAACCTCCAGTTCTTTTCAAAACTAATTACTACTCAATAGAGAATTTCACATGGTGTCACTGCAATTAGTCTTACTTATCCTCTTCACCATGCAAAGCTACAAGTTTTACCAACACTAACTTTTGTCCATCCACAATTGTCTTTTAAGGGAGATAATGGGGTACCATAGCCAACCGCATCAAACTCATGTCTCCTGTTGGCCAGCGGCGTAGCCACGGGGGCCCCCCACAAATTTCCAGTGCCCCCACAAATTTCCAGGCCCCCTAGGTGCCCCCACGAAAAATCCCGATAGTGCCCCCACCCCCCAAAAAAAAAAAAAAAAAAAAAAAGGGAAAATACCCATACCTCCAGGGCCCTGAAAAGCAATGCCACTCTGTTCCCCCACTGAAAAAGTCCTGGCTACGCCGCTGCTGTTGGCCGAGTCGTTAGAATGGGGTTTGACTCCTGACTGGCGAATTTGGTGCTAGTGTCCTTGATCATTGACACTTCAGGAATATATAAATGGGTGCACGTGAGAGTAGAGATGATTAAGTAAAACTTGTAGCTTTGCATGGTGAGGATGATAAGTAAGACTAATTGCGGTGACACCATGTGGAATCTCAATTGAGTAGTAATTAGTTCTGAAAAGAACTGGTGGTACAACTCGACGTTTCGATCAGTATGCTCTGATCGTCCTCAAGAGATGATTAATGTGTTTGATTAGCCCTGTAGCGCCAAAAAGAGGTTGCACAAAATAGGCTGTATACTCCCCAGGGAGCTGAAAAAGATTACAGGAATGATATTGGCCCATTGACTAGGGGAAATAATGCAAAGCACATTGGGACATTATGTGAAATGAGCTCTATAAGAATGACATATTATTTTATTATTATTATTATAATTACAATAATATTACACTCTGAAGTGTTGAACCAACCATATAAGAGTTCGGCGAGTGACAACACTTTATAAAGTTCAATTCAACTCAAAGAAAAGTCAAGTTAAGTCTAACTTTATCAATGTTAATTCAAAACTTTTAAAACTTAAATACAACTTTATAAAGAGTTGTCACCCTGATTCAACACTTTAGTTTTAAGAGTGTATGCGTTTGTGTGTAACACTATTTCGCTGAGAGAATTATTACAATTTCCAATTCATTTGATTTGTGCCATTTACCGAAGTTTCTATGTACTGTATACCATAGTGTGAGTAGTCTCATACTCGTACTCGTAGGTTATTGGTTGCAGCTGCAATGATGAAGTATGGGAAGAAACAGTGATCTAGCCATAGCCGCAGTCATAGCCATAATTTCGGGCACGGTCTGACTCCCCTTCGACTCCTGATCGTGAAAAAGTTCAGTACTCGACTCGTAATCGTGAAATGTACTCAATTACAAATCTATTGTATATAATTGTAGTGCCAGTTGCATGTCACCATTCCCGAAGATTGTAACTTTTTTATTTTCAGAGTGGGGCCAATAATTTGTGCCGTGGATCTGTTGGGGGAAACTACAAATTTTACTGGCAATTATAAACAATTTATCGACTGAGACCATTTAAAAAAAAAATGTTTTATTATTATTATTTTTTATTTTTGATTTTTTTAATTTTTTTATATTTATTTATTTGTTTTTATTTAGATATTTGTGGTGTATAAGCCCTATTCATTTGTCATCGATATTTTTGCCAACTTTCAGGTTTTCATACTTCATACGACAAACCACTAGCTGAGCTGTTTTCCGTTTCCACAAATTGAAGAATCAACATTCTCCTTTTTATACACTGGAATATATAGCGATTGGCAAAATGCCATTTTGGGGATTGTTGCTTTTGCGTTTTCACGAAGTGACATATCGGGTGACCTGTATTTATAAAATGTTTCGAAAACATGCAAAGTCTGAAGAAAGTTGTATGTTTTTATTCTCTGCTGATGCCCACAGGAGGACATTGTGATGGGAACGCTCACTGTCCGTGAAAATCTGGCTTTCTCTGCCTCGTTGCGTTTCCGTATGACGGTCAGCAAGGCAGACAAGGCCCACCGTGTACAGGAAGTCATTGAAGAACTAGGTCTGCGCGATTGTGCTGAAACCAAGGTATGATAGGGGAAGGCTGGGTCTGACTAATCAGACGGGAGGATCCAGGGTCTCAGAAAGTGAGGGGCACACGATGATAGGGGCAAACAGAGGGGCAAACAGCACAATACCACCAAATTTGGGAATAGATGGTTAATTTAGATTTGTTTGTTTACATGGCTGATTTTTCAAAATCAGCCTGCTCCTACTCCTGCACGGGGGCCGGGGGTAGGAGCAGGCTGATATAATTAAGGGGAGGGGTGGGGGTAGGGAAAGGAATAAAAGCCCCGGCTTCTTCTTTTCCTCAATGTTGACAAGCTTTTCTTTTATAAATAGTTTTTTCATGTTACTAATTTTGTCTTTGCATTTTATCCGACCTCTTCCATGTTGTGTAATTATTTGTAACAACACTCTTGTTGTCAACATTGGAATATGTGTGAATAAATAAATGGAAATGGTAGATTGGCAAGATTTTCAGATTGGGGGTCAAACATTTTTGGGGAGTAAATGTACCGACACAAAACTCAAATGAACCGAAAAATTATGTCAAAATACAGATTGAATTCCCGACGTTCAGAAGTTTAAAAAATACCAACAAGTTCGATAATTTACCGACAGACACTATTTTGCCAGCAAGTGGGCGTGGGGCCCTCCCCCTGCATACCTTTTAGCTACGCTACTGGAACCATAGCCGACATCATGTTGATTGGGTTTTCAGTTTTCCTATATAATTTGAGTTTTTTTTCCAAATGTAAAACTGAACAATATTTCACTGTCTTCTCTTCAGAGATTTTGTCAGACTTACAAGCTATACGTACTATACAGGTGCTTTTGATGAATCCCTGGTTTTGTTACCATACTGCAGTTTATATTAATAATAATAACATTCCAAGAAATCTTGGAGTGTCGTGGCCGAGCGGTCTAGCTTACCGGACTCAAGTTCTGGTGTTAGCAGCAGAATGTGGGTTCGAATCCTGGCCGTGACACTTGTGTCCTTGAGCAAGACACTTAACCATAATTGCTTCTCTCCATCCAGGGGTTAAATGGGTACCTGTGAGGGCAGAGTTGGTTGATTAGCCCTATTATGCGCTGTAATGGCAGCAATTGAGCTGTATACTCCCCAGGGAGCTGAGATGGTTTTAGGAATGATTTATGAGCCTCATGAGCCTTATGAGCCCGGGTAATAATATGCGCCTTGAGCACCACTCAGTTGGTGGATACGTGCGCTATATAAGTCCACACGTTATTATTATTATTATGAGTACCAAACTCACAAAAATGTTTTCAAAATGTTTAAGTATAACAAATTCTTTACTCCTTGTAGATTGGCAATGTGTACATCCGTGGTGTGTCTGGAGGGGAGAGGAAACGAACAAATGTTGGCATGGAGCTGATCACAAGGCCAAATATTCTGATTTTGGATGAACCGACAACTGGATTGGATGCGAGTACGGCCTATGCAGTCATCATGCTTCTTGCCAAGTATGCCTCAATAAGCTTCGTTTTTGGTGTTCGGTTCTCTTAAAATAATGTGATTTGAAGCTTTGCATGGTGAATTGGATAAGAAAGGTCAGGTTTACGGGTAACACTATGTGGGATTTCTTCATGGAAGAAATGTGGTTCTGATAAGAACTAGTAGTTAGGATATGTCTCGACGTTTCGAACATTGTGTTCCGTCAGTCTTCAAGAGGATGCTTGATGGACTCCAACTACAGTACCTGTTTTGGAATTCTAATTATTCTTTTAGAAGCTTATGGGTTTCAAACCATAGTTACTTGAAAAATAACTTTATCCACTGTTCTGAATTCAGTTTTTTCTTTGGATAAACATCGCGCTTTTGTGATGTCAAGTAACTTCACCCACAAGAAGAGCCCTTTATGTAAATGAGGCGATTGAAAGCTTTTTGCGCATGCCTGTTATGATTTTTAAAAATTTGTATTAACAGCCTGTAGGTTATATTATTTGGCAATTACTTTTATACTTTCTAAGGTTGGCCAAGCGAGGGCGCACTATCATCTTCTCCATCCATCAGCCCAGATACTCCATCTATCGCCTGTTCGACAAGTTACACCTACTGAATAAAGGGGAGACCGTCTACCACGGCAAAGCTAACAAGGCACTCGACTATTTCACCTCTCTGGGTAGGAAAATCTAAACCGAGCTATCTGTGAATCGGAGAAGGGGGTAGGGGTGTCCCTATTATCCATACATTTTTGTGTGCCTGTTATACAATAAACAGACAATAACAGAGGCAAGCAAGTAATGAGGGTGCAGTGTGCTTTATTATACAGTATAAGGAACAGTGGCGTAACCAGCATTTTCAAAGTGGGGAAACTGTTTTGGTGGTAAATTTATCGACACAAAATTCAAAATGAACGGACAATTAATGTCAATAGACATAAACAGACGTTCAGAAGTTCAGAAATACCAAAACGTTTGTGAATTTATTTGTTTTATTTGTTTTATTTATTTATCAATTTGTATTTTTATGGGAACATTGAGTATCCTTTTAGCAAGAAGAACAGACACTTCGAAGTGATATATTTCACAAGATACACTGAGCCAAAAAAGAAACTTATAAAATTTTAACAGATCACCAAATAAAATTCTGTACATGAAAATGTACCAAATTTGGATACAATATTACTGCAATGTATTGCTTCAAATGGCAGTCAATAACCAATTGTTTGCTTCAATGACACAAGAGAAATGTGCACTGACCCAAAGGACTTGCTGTTCCACATGTCACATTCTTCAGCTGCAGCCCTGTACACACATGCATGTTAGCCTTGGCATATCTGTTTCATTAGCAATACTCAGAAGGACTAGAGCAACCCTGTATGAAGACTTGCAATCATGCAGGTAAGGGGTGCAAATCCCTTTACAAATTCTTTTGTTTCATTCATTGACATGCATGTGTGTACAGGGCTGCAGCTGAATAATGTGACATGTGGAACAGCAAGTCCTTTGGGTCAGTGCACATTTCTCTTGTGTCATTGAAGCAAACAATTGGTTATTGACTGCCATTTGAAGCAATACATTGCAGTAATATTGTATCCAAATTTGGTACATTTTCATGCACAGAATTTTATTTGGTGATCTGTTAAAATTTTATAAGTTTCTTTTTTGGCTCAGTGTAGTTATCGAAGCGTGGTTTAACAGATATGTTGTGCCTAAATTAATTGATTACACACCCACAATAAATTAATTTCAGAGCATGTTCACTTTAAACCATGTTTCTCACAATTATTTTATTGTCATTTTAAAGCATTTGTTTTCCTTTCAAGTAGCACTTTTCCGGAAAAAAAAGAAAACATAAGAAATTTGCGTTAGAATAGCGAAAAATGCGGGTGTTACATCTTTAATTAGTAGTAATCAAAGCATGTTTTTTTTATTATACAGCTTAAAATACGTTTTATTTGTTTTGCTTTCGTTGTCAAGGATACCACTGTGAGGAACACAATAACCCTCCTGATTTCTTCCTAGACATCATCAATGGCGACTCGTTGGCCATTACTTCAATTGATGATGAAATAGGTAGGAGCTCTTTGGTAGTCATTTTAATATCTTGCTGGCATTTTGACCATATCAACAAATAAAACAATCAGTAGGCTACTCACCCTAGTTGTTTCTCCATTTAAAAATATATATATATTTTTTTTAAATCTCCAGCCGAGGAACCGGCCATTCGAAAATGGTTTCAAGCCAAGATTGTGTTGAGAGAAGTGTGGTGCTAAAATGGTTCAAATTTGATTTAAATTATTTATTTATTTATTTTGTAATTTAATTTGTATATGGCCTTAAATGACATTTCTTTCATCATTTATTTTTACATTAGGCATACTTTGTTGCAAACTATATTTACCAACAAGAAGGACGTATAAATGAACAAAAATAGGTTAGTTGCCACAAATATCTGTTTTCATTCTTCTAATTTTTTTCCCCAGAGGCCACAGAGGAGGGAAAGTCCAAGGCAGTGGTGATACCTTCCACGGACCTAGGAAGCCATTTCATGACATCCCAGGCTTACATGACAATGAAGAATCAGGCAGATCAGATATATGACAAGTTCGTCAACGTTGAGACATCGATGGGTGATAGTGTCAGCTATCCTACCTCATTCCTGCGACAGGTAATTAACACAATAATTTACACTGATTGCCGCTTGCAAGGTTTAACAAGGCTTACTTTGGGTGTCATCCCTAACCGCAAATGTTTTGGTTTCTTTTTCCTCAGAGAGGAACGATGGTTATGTACAGAAATGGGCAGTAAACTAATAAAAACTTGTTACAAAAACAATAAAATGATGTTATAAATGGTTATTTATGTTAATAATTTATTATAATTCTGTTTTGCTTGGGCAGTGAAGTGCAAAAGGGGTTAACCTTTGAAACTTTACTTCAGATGTTCTTTATGGATTTTGTCGGTGTTCCATGGCTTCCGACAAGTTGGGAGACCTACGTTTTATAGCTCAAATGGTAGAGCATCGGTTCGTTAATCAGGAGGTCGCAGGTCCCATCCCAATTCAGTCAATATTTTCCCTGTTCACTCAAAAATTAATAATAAAAGGAAAGGACTTGTGTTTTTCTCTTGATTTGTTTTTGCATGGGTAGGGAAGCAGAGGCGTAGCCAGGACTTTTTCAGTGGGGGGGGGGGGCATTGCTTTTCAGTGGGGGGGCGCCCAGGGGTATGGGTTTTTTCCTTTTCTTTTTTTTGGGGGATTTTTCGTGGGGTGCCCCCTGGGGGGAGGCATTGTAGAGAAGTGGGATTGGGTTGGCCTTGGAAACTTGTTTCAGATGTGCTTTGCATAAGCTATACATCAACATTTCATTATGAGCAAAATACAGTTTATCAGATTTTATGTTGACTTTGTAAATCTTGATTGTATGTTACTGTTAGTACTACGTGACATTAAACAATCGCTTGATGACAATTTCGCTCCTTTTCCAGTTATATCACGTGTCAGGCCGAGCAACCAAGAATATCTTAAGAAACCCAAGAACCTCCTACATGCAGGTAAGTGTAAAGGAGAAGTCCGTGGTCACGTGTAATAAGAAAGAGGGTAGGGAAATTGCCCTTCTAATCGGACGGAAGAGCAAGGGCAAGATTGTAAATTAAACCCTGGTTGGACTTCCACTTTCGTATACTACGGTGCGAGGGAGTTAATTTTGGGATAAATCTACCCAACCATCACGGCTAATACATTGTGTATAACGGATCAGAAGTTTCGGTGCGTGAGAAAATATAATCCAGAACAATCCACGAAAATTTCCGTTTTCCGTGAATAGAACATCTGGAAATTCACAGAAGGGGGTGTGGTAGATTCGAGCCTTTAGAGAACAAACTCAAGCGCCTTGGATTGGTACTGTCTGAAAGTCATCAACAGTCGGAATGCGCAAAGACTCCGCTAGAGTTATGACGTCACACCTAGCCCATGATGGATATCTACCTTCATAGGCATACTTCTCTGTCTGCTCCGCGGGGGAAAGAGGTGCCCCAACATCTTCTTATCCAGCCGGGCCGGTATATGCTGCTGAGATGCTGAGATATTAAGGGTCATCTCTAGATTACTGGTGATGTTTGTGAGTTAATCTGAAGGAAGACCCTTTGGTTGGGACCAGCATGGGGCATGCTGAAGCAGGCCAGGCCCCGTAGGTGTACTGGATCACGCCTAGACATGCTCCGATGACGTGATCCGATGAGACCTACGTACATCAGGAGAACGGGCGCAGATGCAGCGAATAGCCCACTTGAAATTTATCTCTGCAACCATGTATCTTTCTCACCAGATCTTAGTGATTGCTTTCCTGGCTCTGATTGTGGGCGGAATTTACTTTCAGATTGACGACTCAGCAGTCTCGGGAATTCAAAACAGGTATACAACATTAAAATCCGTGAAATTAAAATCTGTCAGAGTTAACCATTTTCTATTAAATTAAGTGTGTTTATTGATATTTTATTATTTTAACATTTTGTTTCGAGAATGAGTAAGTCTATAATTAAGCAAGTATGAATACATGAATAACTAGAGCTCAAGTGTTTGTTGGAACAAACACACGGTGTTCGTGTGAACTTCTGGTTCAATAAAATTATCATCGATGATGTCAATATCATATTGTGCAAGTGTTTATCATCTTTTATAATAACAGACACTTGGAAAGCACTGAGTATACAGTGCTATACACACGTCGTTGTAGGGCAAAATTAAATCAATTGTTTATCTCCCGACGCAAGAATTTCACCAACCTATATATATCGCGGAACCCGCTGCTACATGGGATTCTAGCCGGCCAATTGTTATCGGGCAAGCTCGGTGGTCGAGAGGTTAAGACGTCTGCACTAATAAGCAGGAGGTCGTGGGTTCGAATCCCGCCCGAGTCGCCTGTGTAGTTTTTTCACAGACACTCGGAAAGCACTGAGTATACAGTGTTATACACACGTCGGTGTAGGGCAAAATGAAATCAATTGTTTATCTCCCGACGCAAGAATTTCACCAACCTAAATAAAAATATTGTTTTAGATTTTTAAAATAAAATGGTATAATTTGGAGAAGCTCTCAAAACTTTTAATCAATATTCTTGAAAGACCAATAAAATGGAAGATGGTTAAAATATTTGCACAAAGTACTTTAAAACTTTGAAATGTGTAAAAATGCTCAAATAAAAGATTTCTTTTCATTTCCATGATATTAATGATTCATTTTCTCAATAATTTTCCACAACCGACGAAATAAACACCAACGAATTAAGTAGTCTTCATTCGCTTCTTCTATAGACTGTGTCCATTTTGAGGATCAGTATTTCTTTAAAAAATCATTTCAAATGCAAAGTATTCATATCTTTTGGTTTCCACTGACAACAGCTTGTTGATGGCACAGAACAATAAAATCACAGATGTTCGTGAAAACAAATGTTGAGGTCATGTAAATCCCTTACTATTTGTATCTAGTAAAATCAGTGGTTAAACAACTTTTTCCACTTTCACAAGCACTAACTTTCCAGTAAATCATACATTTTCACTAATTTCTGAGAAATGCTAAGACAAAGTAAGTGCGTCATTTCACGAGTGCGGCGAATTAAGTACATGGACGATAGTTGCCACTGAGCATGTACTATGACCGTGTTGGTCACTAATGGGGGAGTTGACAAGAACAGACTGACATGACTGTAGCTAGGAAGATCCTAGCTAACATGACTGAGGAAGTCATCGTATACCACAAATTCCTGATTTTTCATGAAATAAATATCTTGGAATAATTTGAAGTATACATATGTCCATCATTATCCATATGTTCTCCACCTTACTGAGCAGGTAAGATTACATTATTTAGCTATAACACCCTATTTTTATTTTTTCCCCAAATTTGTCAAGTTATACATCAAATTGAAGGTATGAGATATGACCTTTTAAAATTTGTAAAATCGTTACTTCGTGTGCCACTAATTTGACCATCAAAGCATTTATGGTAACTCATTTCACAAGAATTACAAGCTATTAATGTAAGGAATTCAATTGTGTTTTTTGTTTTCTAATAGGTCATTTAGTTCTTGAGATATTGGCTGTTGAATTTGGAAAAGTTGTGAGATTTAAAGGGGGACTGACATCCTTTATTTAAGGCGTTTTGTTAGAAATTAACAAGTGTGACTTGGAACACTGTTTTTTATTTTAAATTTGATGTTTTTGTGGTCATAGAATATAAAAATTTAAAATAAATAAAAGACAAGAGTTACCTCAGGAGGTATGAGTTTTCATAATATATAATAAAAATAACATATAATGTGCTGTACTGAATACATTACCTTCTGGTTCAGTCATCCAATATAATTTTAAATTCTTCCAACCGTAAGTTCCAGTTCAATCATGTGAAGTCATTCATACTTCACAAAATATTTCCTTATAATATGGGTGTCAATTGTGCCAAATTTGGTAAATTTCTGTCTAATTTTTTCTCAAGATAGCAAAAAGTATACATTTACAGAATAGTGATTCAGAATATTTATTCACCTAAACATTTCTGGTTTCGAAAGAAAGGAGAGGTCAGATTAGGGTCATGTCTGTGAACGAAATGTGGCATAGTTCAATGTCTTTAAGATGAGGCAAAGATTGTGAAAATATCTTTTGTGGTTCATGAGATATGATTTTTTGAAATATTAAACTTTGATTTAGTGTAATTCGATATCTGATGCCTTAACCATGACGTCACAACCTAGGATACAACTACATGTTAAGGTCTAACTATGTGTTAAGTTTTAAGGTTCTGTACCAGAACAATGCTTAAAATGTTTAGGCCTTTTAATTTTATTTATTTATTTATTAATGATAATGAAACATATCATTTGGTTATTACACAAATTAAAATGAAACAAAATTCACTGACCATTTAAAAATTTGCTAACAGGCTAACCAAAACCAATATTTAAAAGTAAACACCCAACAATTTTGGAAAAATTTACCAACCATTTTGTTTTTCTAGACTCTTTTTTGCCACATTGTTTATTAAACAATCATTGTGGGAAATTTATTGATGCTTTTCGTTTAAAATTTGTACACATTATTCCATTTGCAAAAGTAAATTTAATTAAGTTGATAAAATAATACAAAGAAAGAAATAAAATACATAAGTTAAAAAGAAGATTTAGATCTCTTGCCTCAAAATCAAATTTAATTGATTTTGTATTTAAATTAACTCAGTGCCTGAAAACCTTTTGTCAAGGGAGCATTGGAAAAGTGTTACCCTAAAATTGATTGCCCATAAACGAAAGAAAAAAGAAATAAATTCTTTAAAAAATCCTCACGTTGAGTTAATTGAAGTCATGAATGCCAACTTAAAAAACGATCTATTAGAATTCACTCTTAGATTTAGCGTTAACAATTCCAAAACTGTGTACAAAAATAACATCTTGAAATAAAGGACAACGATAGTGAAATTACCGTAAACTGTGTGGACACGAAGTTGCTTGTGACGACGAAATGTAATGTATTATATTCTAATTAGATGCTGCATATACAGTGTATACACTTGTATACACTGTATACACTTGTATAAATAAGGCCTGTTGTCTGTGTGTGGTGTGACACACCTTCAAGGTCGTTCACACGCGAAATGGGCTGTGCAAATAGTACTTCTGAATAGTTGTTCACTTAAACTTATTTAGCAATTTGTCACTAGTTTCAATCGGTTCGAGTGAATTTCAATCTAAAATTTATAGAGAGTATCCCGTATACCAACTTTACGCCCAAAAAGTCTCTGGTCATCGGTCGGCTTCAAAATCGGTGCGGTGACGCGCTTTTTTTTTGTCAACGGGGAAATACGTGATACATGTACACTCAGGGACCAAATTTCCCAGTATGGTGGCTAAGAGAGGCCTCACAAATCGGGCAAACGTTCATACCCCTATGTGAAAAAGTCGTTTAAAACACATCAGGGCAGAATTCCAATCGATCCAGCAATTTTGGCTGCAATTGGACATCATTTCATAGCAAAAAAATTATAATAATAAAAATAAAATGCCGACGCGCGGGTCATAGGCAATGCACGCGTAGACCAAAAACCGGGGACTTTTTTTTTTACCTTACCAAGATTTTGCCTTTAAATTTGTAATTTAATAATCTGGTAATTACCATATTTGTATCTTCCCTTTAACGTGTTTGTTCGTTTGTCAGACACCGTTTTTGGTATGGTTTCTTGATGCATTGGTTAGTTCAGTCATCAAACCGTTATTCTCTGCTTAATTTGACACAACCTCATAATATTCCTTTTTTATCACTCAGGGTCGGAGCTTTCTTCTTTGTGACAATCAACATGATGTTCTCATACGGCAGCGCTGTTGAACTCTTCATTGGGGAGAGGGTTATCTTCATGTAAGTTCCATACGATGTGGGCCGAGAACATTATAAAAATACACTCACATTTTGTCGTACTCATTCAAATCGTATGCGTAATTAAATTGACAATGATTTAATATTTCTAAACAAAATTACGGCACACTAGATTTTTTTTCTATAGAAGATTGATACCATTCTAAGCTGGCAATTTGACATGACATACTAATTTGCCTGTTTTGCTTATTTTGGAATTACCAAGTCTTTATCTTATTGTTATCATCGAGGCTCGGATAAAGAGGTTACGTAAATGTATTTATTATAATTTTTGTTTAAAAAAAAAATTACTGGAAACGTACAGACATGAACTATATTTAACATTGGTTCACCAAAATAAAATAACTTTACCGATGCGAATTTAGTCCAGGTGATGGGATATCGACGCACCGGAGACCACTGTGGTTATGTGGAAGACAGTGTCGGTATGAGTTCTCTTTTTTGCGCAAATTTCAACCAAAACAGTTGTGTTTAATTCTTGTATTATTGTTTGTGTTTAATACTCTGGATGATAAACAGTCACGAGTCGGCCAGCGGTTTGTACCGCGTCTCGGCCTATTTCTTCTCCAAGGTATTCTGTGAACTGCTGTCGATGCGCATCATACCAGCAATCCTGTACTCTGCCATCACGTACTGGATGATAGGTATATAATGGGGTCGGGGGGGTGGGGGGTACGTCTGGGGGTATACCATGGTTATGGTGGGTGGTGATGGAGTTGTGTGTAGGAAACTGTGAGCGGTCGTGCCAACCGCAGCATCCAATCATTTTGGGAAAGGGGAAAAGTGAGGGATAAATGAAGCGATTAATGAGGGAATTCAGAAGAAAAATTGTTTACCATTTTAAAACAGAAACAAAACCACAGCTTGCGTACATGAAAATGTTAGCAATTTTGGATGGTTCTTACTGAGTGGAACACGAATTTACATATTTAATACATTTTAAGGATTAATCTGGGAGAAAGCCCACAGGGTGGTCATGTTGTTTTTATTCCATATAAAAACATGTCACCAAGGCTAAAGGGTAATAATCTGCAGCCAAATAATAATGCAGCCATCTTGATTTTATTTCAAAGGAAGAGGTTGGAAGGCAAAATAGTATGGCTCCTTTTATGTAATGAGAAACAGCACTCATAATCGATACTGTGTATTGGGAATCAGACGAAAATGGCTGCAGTGGATAAAAATGTACACTGCTCTATGACAAGAAATCATAAAATCTGATATTTTGAGATGTCAGGAGAAACATTTTTAATTTGATTTTATATTTAATAAGGCACTAACATTACATCTCAAATCATATTCATCTGAAAATTAAACAAAATTCTATATGTTATGTGGAACAAAAAGTACAAAATGTACAAACTCTGCATACAAATACACACACTTTTGCCCAGCGGGAAATCACCCTGGTACTCTAAAGAGCACACAAAGTGTAAACAACATGTTCAAAAGTATTTTGACTTAATCATAAGTCCACTTTTCCTAATTTTTATGAAATAAAAAAATGAAAATGTTTAATTTCATAATTTTTATGAAATAAATTATCATTTTATTGCAATTTTTCTAAATTCGACTTTATTTACCAAAATTTATTTTTATAAAAATTAGGAAAAGCGGACTTATGATTAAGTCAAAATACTTTTGAACGTGTTAAACATGTCACATGGTCTATAAGCAATTGATTTGATTTGTTGTTTTCTTCTCTCTCAAGGTTTCAGAGCAGATATTGCTGCCTCGTTTCTCTATGCTCTGATCCTCATACTGACCAGCATCACAACAAGTAGTCTTGCATTCCTCATTGGTGCTTGCTTCAACATCTTGGCTATTGCTAACCTATTGGTCGCTATGTCACTCATCTTAATGATGGTATACATGCACATTCGATTCCTTAACGTTTTCGCTAAATTGTCAACTTTTAGAAATCTAAAATAAACTAGACGGCAGTGTTTGTGATATTACAAACACATAGGTGTTCGAGTTTTGTCAGGGCAGTGATGATGACGTCAGAATGTTTTTAAAAGAAACTTTGCATTATTATTTTTTAATATTAAACTTTGCTTTCCGGTTTGGACAGGAAGTAAAGGTCAAAATGGGGTCATGTTTTTGTAAATATTTTTGACAGTTAACAATCTGTACAACAGTGCAAAAACTGTGAATTTACCTCTTGTGGTTGTTCAGATACGATTTTTTTAAATATTAAACTTTGACTTCCGGTTTGGACAGGAAGTAAGGTGAAATTGGAGTCATCTTTTTGTAAATATTTTTGACACTTAACGATCTGTACAATGGTACAGAAATTGTGAATTTACCTCTTGTGGTTGTTGAGATATGATTTTTTTTAAATATTAAACTTTGACTTCCGGTTTGGACAGGAAGTAAGGTCAAATTGGGGTCATCTTTTTGTAAATATTTTTTGACAATTAACGATCTGTACAATGGTACGAAAATTGTGAATTTACCTCTTGTGGTTGTTGACATATGATTTTTTTAAATATTAAACTTTGACTTCCGGTTTGGACAGGAAGTAAGGTCAATTTGGGGTCAGCTTTGTGTAAATATTTTTGGACAATTAATGATATGTACAATGGTGCAGAAAATGTAAATTTACCTCTTGTGATTGTTGAGATATGATTTTATAAAATATTAAACTTTGACTTCCGGTTTGGACAGGAAGTAAGGTGAAATTGGGGTCACCTTTTTGTAAATATTTTTTGACAATTAACGGTCTGTACAATGGTACAAAAATTGTGAATTTACCTCTTGTGGTTGTTGAGATATGATTTTTTTAAATATTAAACTTTCACTTCCGGTTTGGACAGGAAGTAAGGTCAAATTGGGGTCACCTTTGTGTAAATATTTTTGGACAATTAATGATATGTACAATGGTGCAGAAAATGTAAATTTACCTCTTGTGATTGTTGAGATGATTTTATAAAATATTAAACTTTGACTTCCGGTTTGGACAGGAAGTAAGGTGAAATTGGGGTCACCTTTTTGTAAATATTTTTTGACAATTAACGGTCTGTACAATGGTACAAAAATTGTGAATTTACCTCTTGTGGTTGTTGAGATATGATTTTTTTAAATATTAAACTTTCACTTCCGGTTTGGACAGGAAGTAAGGTCAAATTGGGGTCACCTTTTTATAAATATTTTTGGACAATTAACGATCTGTACAATGGTACAACAATTTTAAATTTACCTCTTGTGGTTGTTGAGATATGATTTTTTTAAATATAAAATTTTGACTTCCGGTTTGGACAAGAAGTAAGGTCAAATTGGCGTCACCTTTTGTAAATATTTTTGGACAATTAACGGTCTGTACAATGGTACAACAATTTTGAATTTACCTCTTGTGGTTGTTGAGATATGATTTTTTTAAATATTAAACTTTGACTTCCGGTTTGGACAGGAAGTAAGGTCAAATTGGGGTCACCTTTTGGTAAATATTTTTGACAATTAACGATCTGTACACTGGTACAAAAATTGTGAATTTACCTCTTGTGGTTGTTGAGATATGATTTTTTTAAATATTAAAGTTTGATTTATCGTAATTCGATATCTGATGACCTAATCAGACGTCACACATTTTGTTTCATCTACGTGTTAAGTTCTAAGTATATGCCAAGTTTCAAGTTCATGTGAAGTTTGCAAGTATGTGTTTTTTTGTAGACAATCTATGGGGAGAAGAAGAAGGAGAAGAAAACTAGATATAAGTTTTTGTCACAAGAAAAACAAGGTGTTCGGTTGAAGTTAAAATGGTTACGTCATCAATTCGAAGTGTTGGAGAAGTCAAATGTTAACGTCTGGTTATTTGAATACAATACAATACTGAATTTAGAAATTATTTTAATATTAAACTTTGACTTCCGGTTTGGACAGGAAGTAAGGTCAAATTGGGGTCACCTTTGTGTAAATACTTTTGACAATTAACAATCTGTACAATGGTACAAAAATGTCAATTTACCTCCTGTGGTTGTTGAGATATGATTTTTTTAAATATTAAATTTTCACTTCCGGTTTGGACAGGAAGTAAGGTCAAATTGGGGTCACCTTTGTGTAAATATTTTTTGACAATTAACAATCTGTACAATGGCGCAAAAACTGAATTTACCTGTTGTGGTTGTTGAGATATGATTTTTTTTAAATATTAAACTTTGACTTCCGGTTTGGACAGGAAGTAAGGTCAAATTGGGGTCATCTTTGTGTAAACATGTTTCGATAATTAACAATCTATACAATGGCGCAAAAAATGTCAATTTACCTCTTGTGGTTGTTGAGATAGGATTTGTTTAAATATTAAACTTTGACTTCCGGTTTGGACAGGAAGTAAGGTCAAGTTGGGGTCATCTTTTAGTAAATATTTTTTGACAATTAACGATCTGTACAATGGTGCAAAAATTGTGAATTTACCTCTTGTGGTTGTTCAGATATGATTTTTTGTAATATTAAACGTTGACTTCCGGTTTGGACAGGAAGTAAGGTCAAATTTGGGTCACCTTTGTGTAAATATGTTTCGACAATTAACAATCTATACAATGGTGCAAAAAATGTCAATTTACCTCTTGTGGTTGTTGAGATAGGATTTTTGTAAATATTAAACTTTGACTTCCGGTTTGGACAGGAAGTGAGGTCAAAATGGGGTCATCTTTTTGTAAATATTTTTGGACAATTAACGATCTGTACAATGGTACAAAAATTGTGAATTTACCTCTTGTGGTTGTTGAGATATGATTTTTTTAAATATTAAATTTTGACTTCCGGTTTGGACAGGAAGTAAGGTCAAATTAGGGTCACCTTTGTGTAAATATTTTTCGACAATTAACGATCTGTACAATGGTGCAGAAAATGTCAATTTACCTCTTGTGGTTGTTGAGATATGATTTTTTAAAATATTAAACTTTGACTTCCGGTTTGGACAGGAAGTAAGGTCAAATTGGGGTCACCTTTTTGTAAATATTTTTTGACAAATAACGATCTGTACAATGGTGCAAAAATTGTGAATTTCCCTTCTGTGGTTGTTGAGATATGATTTTTTTAATATTAAACTTTGACTTCCGGTTTGGACAGGAAGTAAGGTCAAAATGGGGTCATCTTTTTGTAAATATTTTTTGACAATTAACGATCTGTACAATGGTACAAAAATTTTGAATTTACCTCTTGTGGTTGTTGAGATATGATTTTTTTCAATAATAAACTTTAATTTATCGTAATTCGATATCTGATGACCTAATCATGACGTCACAAATTTTGTTTCATCTACGTGTTAAGTTCTAAGTATATGCCAAGTTTCAAGTTCATGTGAAGTTTGCAAGTATGTGTTTTTTTGTAGACAATCGATGGGGAGAAGAAGAAGAAGAAGGAGCAGAAAAAAAAAAACTAGATATAAGTTTTTGTCACAACAAAAACAAGGTGTTCGGTTGAAGTTAAAATGGTTACGTCATCAATTCGAAGTGTTGGAGAAGTCAAATGTTAACGTCTGTTTATTTGAATACAATACAATACTGAATTTAGAAATTATTTTAATATTAAACTTTGACTTCCGGTTTGGACAGGAAGTAAGGTCAAATTGGGGTCACCTTTGTCTAAATACTTTTGACAATTAACAATCTGTACAATGGTACAAAAATGTCAATTTACCTCCTGTGGTTGTTGAGATATGATTTTTTTAAATATTAAACTTTCACTTCCGGTTTGGACAGGAAGTAAGGTCAAATTAGGGTCACCTTTATGTAAACATGTTTCGATAATTAACAATCTATACAATGGCGCAAAAAATTTACCTCTTGTGGTTGTTGAGATAGGATTTGTTTAAATATTAAACTTTGGCTTCCGGTTTGGACAGGAAGTAAGGTCAAGTTGGGGTCATCTTTTAGTAAATATTTTTTGACAATTAACGATCTGTACAATGGTGCAAAAATTGTGAATTTACCTCTTGTGGTTGTTCAGATATGATTTTTGGTAATATTAAACGTTGACTCCCGGTTTGGACAGGAAGTAAGGTCAAATTTGGGTCACCTTTGTGTAAATATGTTTCGACAATTAACAATCTATACAATGGTGCAAAAAATGTCAATTTACCTCTTGTGGTTGTTGAGATAGGATTTGTTTAAATATTAAACTTTGACTTCCGGTTTGGACAGGAAGTAAAGGTCAAATTGGGGTCATGTTTTTGTAAATACTTTTGACAATTAACGATCTGTACAATGGTACAATTTTTTTAAATTTACTTCTTGTGGTTGTTGAGATATGATTTTGTTTAATATTTAACTTTGACTTCCGGTTTGGACAGGAAGTAAGGTCAAATTGGGGTCACCTTTGTGTAAATATTTTTTGACAATTAACAATCTATACAATGGTGCAAAAAATGTAAATTTACCTCTTGTGGTTGTTGAGATATGATTTTTTTAAATATTAAACTTTGACTTCCGGTTTGGACAGGAAGTAAGGTCAAATTGGGGTCATCTTTGTGTAAACATGTTTCGATAATTAACAATCTATACAATGGCGCAAAAACTTTGAATTTACCTCTTGTGGTTGTTGAGATAGGATTTTTGTAAATATTAAATTTTGACTTCCGGTTTGGACAGGAAGTAAGGTCAAAATGGGGTCATCTTTTTGTAAATATTTTTTGACAATTAACGATCTGTACAATGGTACAAAAATTTTGAATTTACCTCTTGTGGTTGTTGAGATATGATTTTTTTCAATAATAAACTTTAATTTATCGTAATTCGATATCTGATGACCTAATCATGACGTCCCAAATTTTGTTTCATCTACGTGTTAAGTTCTAAGTATATGCCAAGTTTCAAGTTCATG